>JBBMKF010000046.1:2849126-2864301 GCA_037834155.1 Curcuma caesia | reverse complement strand
TTTGAAAATAAAAAATAAAAAAGAGAATATAATATAATATAATAGTTGGTTTTAGTCGAGAGTTTTGGCTATAAAAATGGGGCTGAAACTTCAAACTCCAAGCTAACTCATCCCAACTGCTCAACTGCCTCCTTGTGTTTAAAATACTCGTGGAGTGGAGGAGGGAGGGAGGGAGGGAGGGAGGGAGGGAGGGTGGAGTGAAGCATGAAGGCGAGGTCTCTTCTCTTGGCCGTAGCTCTGACAGTCCTGGCGGTGGCAGTCATGGCTGCAGCGGAGGCAAGGCAGCTGGAGAAGAAGCTCAAGCCAACACTCGGCTACTCTGGAAACAGCATCGAGAACCATCACAATATACCCAGAGATCAGTTCAGCACCGGCGGAGGTGGAGGCGGCAGCGGCGGCGGCTATGCCACAGGACAGCTCCCTCCCTACGGAGAGGAAGGAGGTGGCCAAAGCAGTGGAAGTGGAGGCACCAATTAGGAATAAGTTTGGTGTTTATGAAGAATAAGTGTGGGTTTTGAGTTTTGTTGTTGTTGTAGTAGTAGTAGTATTTCGAGTCATAATAAGTGGATTACTTAAAAGCCGAGATAAAAATGATCCGCGGATGGATTCTAAATTTATTCACGGATCAATTTCTTACCTATTTTTTCATCACGATCTACTCTTGGCCGCGAGCCACTCTTGTGGCTCGGCCACTCATCCATGGAAGCAATCTGGCCTCACAATACAATCACAATAAGTGGATTGTGTAAGAGTCAAGATAAGTTTCATTGTTTAGTTAATGTAAAAAATGATCCGCGAATGAATTCTAAATTTGTTCATGGATTTAGATTTTTCATCCTTCGTTTCTAGCTCTCAATCATCATGAACAACTAATTTGTGACTCGGCCACTAATTTGTGGTAGTGACTCACGGTCTACTACGAATCGCAATCGTGAGCTCCAATCTGTGTTCTTTTTCTTCTAATTTTTTTCTCTCTTTTATCCGCGATTCAGAGTAAACGGAGAATCCGATCTAGTCTCCATGTGAAATCCTAGTGAATTTGGTTTAGAAGTTACTTGAGGAGGAGCTTAAGGAACATAAAGAGTTGTAGTGATCGACTTGTAGGGGAGGCCTAAAGTGGCAAGCTAGCAAAAGCCTACTTGGCTAGCTTAGTGCCTCACACAAAGTTCTTCAATCTTGCAACATAATCCACTTAATTAATGCTGCTTTACAAAGACATTTAACCTTCCACCTCATTGACTTTGACTTTGATGAAATTTCTCTACACGTGGTAGGAATGCAAATACATGCTCACTTCTACACATTTAATTGTGATCATATTATATTTATTTAAAATGCAATGAATATGATGGAGTCTTTATTATTTATTTTATAAGTTAAAATAATATTTTAATTATTAAATTATCACTCAAAAAAGTAAAATTAAAATGATATAAAATCATTAACTCATTATATAGAAGATAATAGATAATTGTGACAAATTGTAGAAGTGACATAAACTTTTACATATTTGATTATGATTAAATTATATAGAATCTTCATCTTTTATTTTACTCATTGAAATATTATTTTAACTAAGTTATCATTGAGAAAAATAAAATTAAAAAATATAAAATAATTATTGTAGAAGCTAACAACTAGCTTTTACAATATGTAGAAGCTAATTGCTAAATTCTATACATCCGAATCATAAGACAATATGAGGATATTTTGGACGGGTCAAGTCAAATGAGATATCCATTTGATTTTAATTAGAAATGAGATGTCCACCTTGTCAAAACGCAAATGATGAGTGTCCTTTAAATTTGTACTCAAAAAATATTTTAATATAAAAGTATTTATGATAATAATTTTAATTAAGTTAAAGTAATTTTAATTGTTACCAAGCTTTTCATATATGGTGTTTGGAGCTTGAAACTCTTTTCCTCTTCTTAATCTTTTAAATTTAAGCCTTGAGCTCTTGTACCTATAAAGAAAGTAAATTCGCTATCTCAACTGCCTCTTAGAGTTGGCCTATAAGTATGGAGGAAGATAAATTTAGATACATAGACACGAAACTTATGATGGAGTGAATGATAGGTCGTGAATTCTACTATTACATTAAAATATTATGCACCTACCGTCTACGCTACGCCCTAAGGGCTTGAGCTCATGTACATACAATTCACTTTGTTATTGAATAACTTTCTTTTTCAATTTTTTGCCCATGCGGTAGGGTACTATAGGCATCAATAAATAACATTATGGCTTGTCTTTTTCTCCATCTATAAAATTTCAAAGGAAATTTCCCTCATTAGAGTAATGAATGTGATAAGGATATAAAAGGATTCTAATCCACATAATAATAATAATAATACTTTTATTAAATGAGTTTTAACTTTTTAATTCTCACTCTAAATAAAAATAAATTTATATTTGATAAAAATAATCATTTCCTACAACAAAAGTTGCTAAATCTACACAAATCCGTTATATAAAACAATTCGCCGCTTCGCTACCCACCAAGCACATCACGACAAACCGGTATATACTTTTTGTTTTGTCTGGGCGTGTGATATATGGCGTATTTATAACACCCCCCTCTCGTAGCGGATCTCGCTGCCCGTTGCCCGAATCATGCCAAAAAGCAACCTTGTCGCCTGCTGTCGCCATGGCTGGTGGCTCCATGGATCTTATCGACGTCGTCGTCTCAACTTCCACAACGCCCACGCACCTCCCTTCCGAGAGAGAAAGCCACAGGTGAGGCTTTCAACGCCCCCGGTGGAGCCACCGCGCCTTGACTTCTTCCAATTCGCTTCCCACTTTCCGCCTTTTTTTTCCTTCGCCCATTCTGTCCCGGAGGAACAATATTTTGGTAGGCTGTTGCTTATCTTACTGCTTTTGCTCCTGCTTGAGTGCTGTATTTGCGATTTGTTCAATTTCTGCCCGCGCCGTGCCCTTTCCTCGCGGAAAGATCAAGTCTTGGTGTCCAAGGTTGTATTTTGAAAAGAAGGGTGTTCCAGTTGAATGAAGGTCAGATTTTGGAATTGTTTACTGAATAACTTCTGCAAAGATCATCTGCTTGTGCTTATTTGATTGTGTGTTGAGTGTGTTCATCTGTCTAAGAATCATATAGTAGTGTAGTTTAACTAATTCCCAATTCAGTTCATACAAGTATTGTCTACTACTTGGCATATCATTGTTGATGAACTGACCACAGAAAGATAGTGAATTCTGAGTTTTAGAGGAAAAAAGTTAGGTTTGTGACCTACTACTTAAACTGTGGAGACTGTTCGGGCGTTATTCTAGAATTGTTACTACAAAAGCTTCTTTCTTGTAGATATGAGATGTTATCCCCTGAAATTCATAACAGAAGTTTGATTCTTTTAGATGAACTGCTTTCATTTCTCTAATGGAGAGAAATCAACATCAGGGTCAAGGAAGTCAAGATCCACTAGGTCGAATAGCACTAGATCTTCGGATCGTGATAGGAGAAGATGGGAATCTGACTCCAATTCTTCGCTCGACATGTTTGCTTTCTCTGGACGAAGTTCCCGGTTCCCTAGCCTATCACAGAGGCCAAACAATGTCAAAGTATTCACCTTTAAAGAGCTGAAAAATGCCACGAATAACTTTAGCCATGCACTAATGATCGGGGAAGGTGGGTTTGGATGTGTTTATAGAGGCACAATCCGGAGTCCCAAAGATCCAAGTACCAGCTTTGATGTTGCCATCAAAAGATTGAACCGTGGAGGCAATCAGGTAAATCATTTCTTGTTCTTTCTTTGTTTAGTGTTGCAAGATGCTTCTAAGTTCCAATGAATGCAGTAACATTTGCTTGTCTCTATTGTATCGTCTTTCAGAATGGATGCATTTAGCATCCTTTATTGTCGTTGTTATGCATAGCTAAACTAACAGCTGTGGACACAACTAACTATTTTGGTATCAAATATGTCATAATTGTATTAATCATAACAGGGACGAATTGAAGGGCCTGGTGGTTCATTTGGTCTAGAAGTTAACTGTTGTAAACTCTTTATAGTATTTATGTAGTTTTACGATTTGTGTTTCATAACTGAAATTCTGTCATGGTAAGTTTCATGAGAAAGAGTTTCTTGCTAGATCACTCCCCTGTGATCTTGAAACATTTTGTGTACCTGCCTGAAATATTTCGGAGAAGAGCTTCTGTATGTATTATTATCTTCGTCTTGCTCTCTTGTTAGATTTAGATTATGATGAACCAGACCTTTTTCATGTCCACTTCATTGCTGGTAATTAAGTAAACTCATGTTCATCAAGCTGAAGTCTACTCTATTTGCCTTTCAGGGACACAAGGAATGGATAACAGAAGTGGATGTTCTTGGGGTAGCTGATCATCCAAATCTTGTAAAGTTAATTGGATGTTGCGCTGAAAATGATGAAAGGGGAATCCAAAGACTTCTTGTATATGAATATATGCCTAATAGGAGTGTAGAAGATCATTTATCACTTCGCTTTGCTACGACTCTATCATGGCCTACAAGACTTAGAATAGCACTCGATGCAGCTCGTGGCTTGACATACCTGCACGAAGAGGGAGAATTTCAGGTTCTCCTTTTCTCCTCATTCCTTTGGATTTCTGTGATTGAATTGCAATTCAGCACATCAGTTGCTATCTAGAGTTTGTATTGCATATTACTATTGAATATAGGGACCAATTCTTTGTGTTATTGACGTCTAACTTTTGATTTACAGATTATTTTTCGCGACTTAAAGACATCAAATATTCTTTTGGATGAGAACTGGAATGCAAAGCTGTCTGATTTTGGTTTGGCCAGAGAAGGACCTGTCGACGAGTCAGATCATGTTTCAACAGTGGTACGCACACTCAGAAAGATACCTTAACATTGTTATATACTATACACCTTATTAAATTTCAGTGCGATAATTTTGGTTGATCTCGGGGCACTTCTTTGTAGCTAAGTTGAGTCCATACATATAAATTTTTTCAGATACTTCTAATTCTGATAACAAAACTTACTTTTCGAATCTTTGTAACAGTTTACTGACTCATAGGGTTCAAACATCAAAGAATCAAACTCATTATCATCATCATCATATTGTGGACTAGGCTAGATGAATTTCAAACCTCTAAAGAACCTCAAACAATCTGTTACCAAAGTTTTGACTGTTAGGAAACTCTTGTTTGTATGAATATTCATAAACGGTTTACCAAATTCCTAAGTATCAATGCTGAAGCATGATCTTTGTATTATCACACCCGATTTGGCAATTTAGATTTCGCAATTCGAATTTTTAACAGGTTATAGGAACAATGGGATATGCAGCTCCAGAGTACATCGAGACCGGGCGGCTTACCACCAAGAGTGATATCTGGACCTATGGCATCGTCCTTTATGAGTTGATTACCGGCCGGAAACCGATGGACAGAAACCGGCCGAAGAAAGAGCAGAACCTGCTGGAGTGGCTGAAGCCATACACATCTGATGTGAAAAAGTTTCACATGATTGTGGATCCAAGGATACAGGCAGAATACTCTTTGGAACAAGCAATGGAACTAGCTGCGGTCGCGAAAAAGTGCCTAGTGTGAAGCTTGAAGATAAGGTTGAAGATGAGCGAGGTGTTAGAGATGGTCGAGAGGATTGTGTGTGGCAAGGAAATTGGAACTTATCCATGCGTTTTGAATCCGGGGCACGAGGTAAAATGTCGTGGAGAAGAAGAAGAAAGTGTGCGAAAGGATTTGAAAAGGGACATCAACAATTCAAGAATTGATGAAGGTAGATGGTTCCTGTGGCGACTAAAGCTCTTGAGAGCTCAATGGCTATCGAAATGCCAATGGAAATGTGAGAATCTTCCTTCACCTAAACAATGCCAAACTTGTTAATGATTCTGAAAGAAATGTAGCATTAAGCAGTAGAAACTTTTATGTTTGTGTATTAAGTTAAAAAGACTTCAAATAGTTCTTAACGGTCTATTGGATGGGGTGACAAAAGGTTCATTGACGGAAGGAGAAGTGAGGGGAAGGGAGAGAAAGAAAGGGGGAAGGAAACTATTTATGTTCTTGTTTGGGAGGAAAAGAAGGTTCATTAATATAACACGTGTTACTTTTGGAACGAAAGGAAAAAGAATGAATGTTAAATATATAAAATAGCAATGATAGACAACATGAAAAAACTCAACATGAAATCTAACATGACACACTAGTATATGTGGGCTCCACATGGTAGGGTCCTATGTGCACTAGTGTGTCATATTGGATTTCATGTTAAGTTTTTCATGCCATGAATCATTTTTGTATATAAAATTATAAAAATATTCTTACTTCTTAAAATAAATTTACATGTGAAAAAAATATATACATAGCTCATTAAATTGATGTAAAATTTTTCTTATCAAAATCATATTGTGAGACCAACTAAAATTAATATTTATGATTTAAATAAATAAAAACATTTAAAGAAATAATGAGTAAACATATAATAAGCATATAAAATATAAGATAAATCAGTATTTTTTACATATATTTCTATAAAATTTTATTGATGTAAGAAAGAAGTGAAAATATTTTGCTCAGTCAGAGAAATTTAAAAATTTTAAATTAAATAAATTATTTGAGAATTAATATTTTAAAACAAAGATAAAATTAGAACAAATATTTATATTTAGAGTTGTCTTCTCTTTTCTTACCTCCCAAATTGGAGTGTAGGAAAATCTCCCTTTTCATGGATAGGAAAGGTTAAAATTTACTCTTCTCTCATCTTCCCTCATTCCTTTCCAAACAAGGTTCAAAATTCCTATCCTTTTATTTACTCTTTCTTCCTCTTTCCCCGTCTCCTCCCTTTTGCAAAGGTGGAGTCCGCCACCCAGCGACCTCACACGGTCGGTCTGACGACCATGATTCGAACTCTTGTCCACTTTTAAAATTCTGCTCCCTCATAACTAACTCAACTCTCATCTCCTCCCAAATAAAGCGTAAAGGGTTAGTTCTATATATAATTAGTCGATTTGAAGTGCTAGGTAATTGAATTATAAAAAAATGTATAATTTTGATTATAATTATTTAAGAATTTTGAGCATGTTGAAATAATTTTGTCTAAAATCTATAACAACATCCAATAATAGTATTTCAGAGTATATTATTTTGATAATAATAATAATAAAAATAAAAATATATAGTTTAAAATAATATTTTTTATTTACCATCTGTTTACTTGGAAGGGAACGGAAAACCTATTCCTTCGGCGGATAAAGTTGAGAGAAAAACTTATAAGTTGAGAGAAAAACCTAAATATCCGCCGACTCCTCTCCCGCGATCCCGAGACCACCCCTCTGCTCCCCGGCCGCCGACTCTCTCCCGCGACCCCTCTGCTCCCCGGCCGCCGACTCTCTCCCGCGACCCCTCTGCTCCCGACTCCTTCTCCCGCGAGTGCTCCACTGCCCTCTCCCCATTGCTGACGCAACTGCCGCACGCCGCCACCCCGCCTTTCTTCGCATCTGATTTAAGGCAAGATTTAAACCAAAGATCTTACTGATCTACCTGCTTAAACTAGTTAGTAGCGTCGCCCATTGAATGTTAGATAGCATTGTATTTTAAGATCGATTAGCAAGAGGGAACTGTGCTGATAGATAGCATTGTATTTTAAGATCGATTAGCAAGAGGGAACTGTGCGGATCATGTGGTTAGTTTGGAGGATTGAATGTACAATTCTAAATGCTCATTTGATTAAGTGCTTAAGACGTGTATGGTTGGTGTAATCAGAAGAGTAAACTAGACCTCGGTTTAGTGGTCATGACTCATTGCAGCGATTCTATCGGATAAATGGTGGTTATTGATCTGTTTGAGTTTAACGCAGAAAGTGTCATTCTTTGTTCATGCTTATACTCGAAGTGCCTTTGCATGCTCACATTTAAAAATTAATTATCAAATTGAGATTGTGTTATAGATGTTTTTAAAGTTGATTTTGGTACTCACATAGAGTGAATGCAAGCTTATTAATTTTACTATCAATGTTTGAATGTATGATATACTCGATGCTTCTACATGGTGTGATATGGCTATTTATGCACATGTGATTACATTAAGGGGCTGTGTCATTTAGATTTTTGTAATTGTGATTATATGGTCCCAAAATTTAGCTTGCCAACACACTGGAGAGAACCATATGATAGATTGGTCACCAATGAGTGTGTATTGTTAGATGAAGTGCATTTGAGCTGCTGTAGTTTTAATGGTTGAACCTGCATGAGCAAGCACTATATAACTCTTTGTAGTGACAGTGTGAAGGGAAACCCATATGCCTATGCTCCGATCTACTTGTTGACATAAATGGTGGCATTCTTGTGTATTGTTGTGCTGATGTGTAGTGAGTTATGTGGTAATTGAGTGGCTTGACGCATTTGAGTGGGTGATATGCTAACACGATATAGCATGGATACATTCAGTTGCAACCAGTGAGATATTAACTTAATGTTTCCTTGATAACTTATGCTAGGATCAACAACAAACTATTATAGCACAACATGTGCTTTGGTGACATTGTGTTACATTGATGCTTAATTCTTTTATCGGAGTTAGATGAGTTCATCTAAGATTGAATTGACTTTTGTGTTTGTATTGTTATATCATTGCGATGCTTATCGTATATCTTACTTGCATTCATACTACCGTATGCTTACTGGCTTTTTCTACTAACAATAGCTCATACTTTCCCTCGAGTTTCAAATTTTGTTCCATTATGCTCTGATACCGTGGAGATATATAGTTTTTAATAAAGTTACATATATTCAGGCAATATTTATCCTCGGGTAGATTGACTTTCGGGCTTGATAGTTATTGCCCTAATTCTTTTCTTCAGAAACCATCAGAGAGGATTTCTTCTCCTCTTTTCTGATATTTATTCTTCCTAATCATCACAGAGAATCAAGGGAAAGAGACAACGTGAAGAATGTTCTTTCACATAACACTTGAGCGGAACATGCAACTTCACCCACGCCACTTTGGTCCCCACCTCCGCGACAAGCTTGTCGCCAAGCTCATGAAGGATGTAGAGGGCACATGCAGGTTCACATATTGAACTACTCACTCTTACTCTTTGTGAAAGTTGGAAATATTCCTTATTGTGGAAGTGTTTTGATGGTTTTTCGTGGGTGATGTAGTGGACGTCATGGATTTGTGGTGGCCATCACAGGAGTAGAGGATATAGGGAAGGGACTCATCCGTGAAGGAACTGGCTTCGTGACCTTTCCTGTTAAGTATCAGGCAGTTGTCTTTCGCCCCTTCAAGGGTGAGATCCTCGAGGCTGTGGTCACCATGGTCAATAAGGTGTGCCCATATTTCTTTGTTTATGAAGAAACAGAAGGTTATTGCTTCTTGGCGTTCTCTGTTCTTCTAGAAAATTTATTCTCTTTTTATTTTAATCAATTCTCTAAGCTGGATGTTTTATCCCTTATGTAATCCAATTTTTTATTTCTTATAAAAGGAATATGGTGCCTAGCTTTTTGTGATTAATTTTGCTGATGATAGTATGTTTTTTCTTTGTGGAACTGCCTGCAGATGGGTTTCTTTGCTGAAGCAGGTCCTGTGCAGATCTTCGTATCAAATCATGTGAGTATAATCAAGAATATTCATATATTAATTTCTGTAGTTGCAGGGTATATTTTTGAAGATGTTTACTGTCTGCACTTTCTTGTTTATTTTTTATATTTACAATTTAAGGGGAAGAAATAATTTCATAATTGTTTACCGGTTCTTTGATAAAAATATGTTTTTTAAAAAAAATTATTTTGATGTTCCTTATTGGATGTTTTTGGTTGACTGGTTGTTTCTTAAATTTTTAGCTGATCCCTGATGATATGGAATTCCAATCTGGAGATATGCCAAACTACACAACTTCTGATGGATCAGTATGTTTCTCTTTGCTCTGTTCAAAATTTGTCACATAATACCTTGTCTTAGATTCTACATCAAAATTTATTGGCATTTCTAATGTTTGATTAGTTCCATAAATGCTTTGATTGGCCTACATTAAAATTTATTGCCATACATTTCACAACCGAATAACTGCAATTCTATTTTTTTGGTCCCTCCGAATAGATGTTTCCTGTTGGATATGAAGCTTTAGAGGCTCATGTAAAACATGTTTTTCTTTGTCTATGGTTATATTCATAACTTTTAGGTCTTGAACTATTTGCGGTTTGTCCCTTATCCTTTTCTCTTTTGCTAATTGTAATGAAGTATTCAATTTTTAATTGTACGATCCAAGCCTCTCTAAAACTCATTTCAGAATATTTCCATCAACGTAGACTCAACTCCGAGTTGGTTTGCTTAAGAGTTTAATGAAATGAAATTCTTCGGTGCAAACACTTTTTTCTCTAGAACTCCTTTTCGCTTTTCTCTTTCAAGATGGTAATTACAATCAAATATCACCAAATTCTCTGAATCAGAAAAGTAGACTAGGTATGCTTCTGAATTTCTTACATGGTTAGGTATTTAAACTATTGCGCCATGTAAGAAATTTAAGAAGTCGAACCGAATTATAGTTTCAGAACTAAGCAAACCTTTCTTGGCACAGTTAACAGTTCTCTATTATGGTACACTATTTAAATGCATCACCTTAGAACTATTCTTCTTGATCTTTATCTTGATCTTTATCGGCAGAGATATGATGTGATTTTCTCTGCTTCATGAACTGGTTTAACATCCTCATGTGTTTCAGGTCAAAATTCAGAAAGACAGTGAGGTGCGGCTAAAGATCATCGGTACTCGTGTCGATGCCACAGAAATTGTATGTCTTCCTTTGCATTTCCGTAATATTATCATCATTATCCACTGAATGAGGTTCCTATTCAGTAGTTGAACATTCACAACAATCCAACTTAATGAACTAAATTAGACATTACTTCTTTGATTCAAGCAATATTTGTCTATAAATGCATAGTTATCTTACTAGCATTTTACATCCAGATTCTAATTTCTTGGCTGCATCTGTCTCTCTTCCAAAATTGCAGTTCTGCATCGGCACTATTAAAGATGATTTCTTGGGCGTCATCAATGATCCGGGCGTCACTGCTTAGTGAATCAACTCAAAATATTTAACATCAAAGGAGTGGTGCTGATGTTCTTCCTGAAATCTAGCTGTGCGGCTCCAATGTGATCTAGTAATCTTCTGGTGCACGCTGTAATTGAGTGTTGTTAAAGTAGCTGTTAAAAGGTACACTAGATCTTTACTTGATATTATGCTTTAATGTTTAAGAAAGATCTCATGCCTTACAGTGTTGTGTTAATATTAAAAAAATGTGTTAAGATCTCATTTTATTGTCAAAATGAATGTTTAGAACCGTATTGATATTGGTCAACATCACTGCTAAACACCATGGAGACAACACCATTGGACTTTGAGAATGGGATGTTTCTCACTGGCCCAAATATCTGAACATTATTAAATTATAAATGTTAGTTTTATTGGATCGAGAGGGGACATCCTTGGAAGGCTTGGCATTGTTGTCTTAAACTGGAGTTAGAATATATTGGTCAATTCCATCTTCTTATTATTTGTGTCTTCCATGCATGCAGAGAAAAGCTTAAAGAACTGTGGCACATTGTTTAGGTCAATCTTTGACCATTTACAGGGGCGTAAACGAAAGTCGCCCCTGAGTTATTCAGGTCTTAATTTGAATAAAAATTTATTCAATTAAGATAACGAGTCGAATATGAATTTGATTTTTAAAAATATTATTGAATCGAATTCAAATTTGATAATATTTAATTTGTGAGCTCATAAATATGAGGTTTACGAATGTATTTGTTAATATATTAGTTAAGAGACTTATTTATCATAATATATATATATATATATATATATTATATAAATTATAAATATTATATATTAATGAGTCGAGTTTGAATTAAGTTCGTTTAATTTTTAAATGAGTTATTTTTCAATCGAATTTGATCTAAGCTCGTTCAATTATTAAATGAGTTGTTTTTGAATTGAATTCAAATTAAGTTCGTTTAATTTTTAAATGAGTTATTTTTGAGTCATTTATGAACTATTTGATTTTATTACGAGTTGAACTCGAATTTAAGAATTAAAGTTTAAATCAAATTTGAGCCAAGCTCGAGCTTAAGGTAATAAACTGAGCTCGAATTCAAACTTTTCACTATTCAACTTAGCTTAATTCAATTATACCCTTAATTGTTTAGTCAACTCCTCTACTTTATTTATAGTCAGGGGTGAAAAAAATTGATTTAATCGAATTAATCAATGGAATGTAAAAAATTCAGTTTGATTATCTCTAAATTTTCATTTATTAAAAATATTAATTATTTTGATTAATTCGATTTGATTTTAATTTTAAAATCTCTCCTTCGATTAAATCAAATAAATAAATTTATTTCATTCATGTCTCGTAACCATCATAATGATTAGGGGAGATAGAATCCAACATATGATTTTGTATGATTTTCAATGATATACTTAAAATTGCTATTAGCCATTTGATAAGCAAGCATACGTTTTTAAAATCATCGACTAAAAATTAAAATCAGATAGAATCTATCATTATTAAAAATTCAATTAATTTGATAAAAAGTAAATTAGTTTGAAAATTTCAAATTAAATAGATTAAAACGTTCCATTTTAAATAGATTGCTCAACCATAATTCTAATCGTTCATTTATGAAATAGTCAATGAGATATTAAAAAAAAAAAATCTGAGTTCTCCTCATTTCATTAGTATAACCTCATCCTCTACACCAATGAGAAAGAAATTAAAGCTAACCACTTCTAAGCGACTGCTTGCCTGCCGGCGCGAACAAAATGCAAACAGATCAGACGCTTAATTTGTCTCAAAACTGAAAAACTCATCGCGATATCTCTCTCGATCAGTTTAGTTATGAGCCGGCGCGTGTGTCTTCGGCCCCGCATAATCCAAATCGAACCTCGGCTCCTCCTCCTTCAGCACTCGATGATCCCTTACCCGTCGCGAAACATCACCAGCCTTCTCGCCAGCCAAGTCGCCTCCTCGACTTCGGTACTCTCCGGCCACCGTATCTCGTTCCGCCTTCCGACCAGCACCAATCATGTGCAGAGTGCTTCTAGCTTGGCATGGAGGAAGAAGCGACGATAGAGTTAGAAGAAGAGCAAAGAAGTGTAGAGCTACAACAGAGGACATGGCTGAGCGAGGAAAAGCACAGTGAAGGGCTGCACTGTGAATATATAGGAAGGGAGTAGGTTAGGGATAGCTGGGATCAGGGCTACTGCCTGCTAAATAGCAGGAGGATCTATAATAATGTGGTGGGTGAGGGAATAGGTCGAACAGGTGGTGGGCAATGCATGGAGACAGTGCACGAGCACGTACGCGATCGAGGAGGTGGGCGTGCCGCCGGGGGGACTGGAGAGGCTGGGATAGCGAGACGGGCGGGAGTCGGAGTGGGATCTTGGGCTGGCTCGGTGGCCGCGGCGAGTGTCGGGGAAAGTGCGCGCAGGGCAGCGCGAGTCGCGGCGCGGAGGCCGCGCTCGCTGGCTCCGTCGCCTCCACGCCCGCGTTTTATTTAAGCTCGCGGTCATCTCGAGGGGACCGAGGGGTTCTTTTGTATATTTTAATCTGCAGGGGTCTTTTTAAAAAAGTATTTAGGCATTCATTTAAGTAGACTTTGATGAAAAGGAGTCCTATAGATCTTCTACAAAAGAGATGTAATTTGACATCTCAACGGTCTCATATGGTTGACTCCATGATTATTTATGAGGCGGTAAATTAAAAAATTACAATCCATGACGGAGAAGAATATTATTTCGGCTTCGCCGAAATTTGAACTCTTGTTCTCTTCTACAAGTCTATTCCGTCGTTATCAACTCAATTATGTCCCGGGAGCAAAAGCAGTATAGATCAATCTATGATAAGAGGGATTAATCTATTATAAATTCATCATATGATGAGGTGGGATGAGTTGATCCACCAACTTAGAGGTTGAAAAATCTTCAATCCAATCTAATTAAAACGGATTACAGATTAGACGAACCAATCCATGTGCCTCTCAAAAAAAAAAATTAAAATTTGTATGTTTAGATTATAATTTAAACAGATTAAATTGAAAATTTTAAATTTAAATAAAGTAAAGTTACTAGTTAATTAAGTTTTTTATTTTAATTTTAAATATAGAAGAAAAAAAATAAATTTTCTTCGCCTGCAAGTCAATCCAAGTCCGCCACAAGCTAACTTACACAGACTGCGGGCCTAGACGGATCAATCCATCTTAAAATGGATTGATTAAAATTTCAATCTAACCCATCTAAACTGTTTGACAGAGTGGATCAATCCGACGAACCTAATTCAAATATACGCCTCTTGAGCATAACAATAAACAAATTAAGCTAAGTCGAATTTTATGATCTTCAATTTTCAATTTGCTCAATAAGATAATCAAATTAAATTAAGTCTAAAATATATAAATTTTTTAAAATGATTATTTAAATTTAACTTTTTTTTTAGTTTGAACTTGATTAAAGCTTATTTGTACTCAATCATGACTCGTTCATGATTAATCATACTTTGCACTATATTCACAACACGATCTCTCCGCCTATGTCTCATATTTTTCTATCAAATAGAGCATAAATATGCTCCAATAAAATTATTCATGATGAGAGATCCATCAAATATCTTTATCGTTGCATCATAAAAAAAAATCGAAACAAATAAGGTTAGGCTGCCCTTGATTTTTGTTGCCATCGAAAATGTCCTATTTTTTAAAATATTAAAAGAACTTCTTATCTTATTTTTCATTTAAAAAATATCTTTATTCTAATATTATAATATCAACTACTAAAATGTAAAATAAAATTGCTCCTATTTAAATTAAAAATGGTTACATATAAAACACTCTTATATTAAAATATATATTTTTAATTTAGTTAATTTCAAAATTGTTATAATACAGAGTAATTCAAATAAAATTATTCAAAGCTCCATAATAATGTTGAATAATCATACTTTCAAGAAAATTGAATGCGATGATATTATTTTAATATTTTTTAAATTACGGTTCTCTTGATGCACCTTTTTTTTATATATATTTTTAAAACATTTATTTTAAATTTAATTTATTTATCCCCGAACTAACAGGAATGATATCCTGCGCGATGAGTTTACGCGACTCCGTGCGCGACAGCCGACGTGGCGAGGAGTTTCACTGTTC
>JBBMKF010000046.1:2831690-2849026 GCA_037834155.1 Curcuma caesia | reverse complement strand
TGTTGTAACGAAGCCATGTCAAATGTAAGTATAACTCTTTAACTTGTCTGTTAAAATCGGTTTGAAACGCCTAACCAGTCTTTGTTAATTATTAGAAATGAGGTTTAATTTATATAAACTTACACCAATTTGATCGATGCATGTCAAATATTTTTGTCCTAGGTTTTGTTATTTGCAAATCAACCTACACAACAAATTTCATTAATGTATATCATTATAAACCTAGGCACAATTTAAGTTGAACACGGTGAACTTTTATGGGTTAAGAATAGTCTAGTTGCACACTCATGTATTATTACAAATAAAATAATGAGGAAAAAACAACTTTTTGGTAAAAAAGAAATAAATAAAAAAGTAAGAAAAAGAAAATAAATAAAGGGATATATGCTTAGGAAACATAGTGATGACAACAAGAAGGAACTCCACTCAAGCAAGTTAATTTAAAAGATGGATCCTACAACTATACATTCAGATGATGGTTCATCTTTTTTTATTTTTTGAATTCAGCTATTTAATTTTTTAAATTGATTAATTTAAAAGATGATTGGTTCGAACATAAAGAACGTATCATTTCGGAATCAACATTCCATGATTATTTTTTCACGAATTAATTTGTATTACACTATAGTTGAGAATCGATCGTCGTTCTACAGTCAACATTCCATGATTGTCTTCTCACCAAAGAAAATTAATTCGCACCTATAAGTATCTGATTAATTACGAAAATATCTTACCATTGCATTTGCACTGTAGTCCCGAAGCAAACAAACATAAATTGATAGTCTAATTTAAATCAACTCGTTTGTACTTACTCGTTTGTACTAAGTTATATGTGAGTTCTCAACCTATACTTATCTATAAGTAAATAGAGTTACGATGTTCAACTCAAAGTGCATTTGCTTGTACTAACTAAAGTATTATCTTTTCCTTATTAATCTTAATGCTTCTTGTAGGAAGACAATGGTTCGATCGATTCGACCGGAATCCCGGACCCACTAAACGGCTCAGACCGGTTTAGATTTCAAAACCCTAACCCGGAGTCCCATCCTCGCTCGATTAGCTCGCCGCAGCCTTCTATTTACGTACCCTGCAATGCTGCCTACCTCCACTAATAATAGAAAAATAAGGCGGCCCCCACCGACCATGCGCCGACACCGAGCAGCCATACTTTCCAACCACAGTCTTCCACGTGTACTCCAGAAAGTCTTCTCTCCATTTAATACAGCACACGAGGTGGGCCCCTTCCACTCCCATGCGGCGACACCGAGCAGCCAAATCATCCAACCAAAGTGCCCCACGTGTACTAGACTAGCGCCATCTTTTCCGTTCTTCCCCACTCGCCGCCGTGCTCTCTGAAAAGAAGGAAGAATCTCGGCGATGGCCTGCTTCTAAAGGTGTCTCCTTTCTCTTCAGCTTTTCTCCCAAAACGGCAAGGTATCGTTCTTCTGATCCTCCAAAAGCTTCCGATCTCTGCCATTCCTCGCGTAATTTTCACCTCCATCCGCCAAAAGTTGCTTTTTTTAACACAAAAATGGCCCTAAAGGGCAACCATTTTCAGGTTCTCGCGGCGAGGCCGAGCTTAGAGAAGCAGAGAGCGCATGGGGAAGCGCCATGGCCATGGACTGCAGCTTCTCATCGCCTTCGCCTGCGCGTTCCTGGCGCTCCTCCTCTGCTACGCCTTCCGTTTCTACTTCCGGCGGAGGGCGGTGCCGAAAGGTCTCTCCTTGGAGGACGCCGCCGCCGACGGCGGCGGCCGCGGCGGAGCGGAGACGGAGGAAGGGATGATCAGGTTCGCCGGAGGAGAGGATCTGACGGCGCGCGACATATTGGACGCGCCCGGGGAGGTGGTCGCCAAGTCGAGCCACGCCACCCTCTACCGGGCCGTCCTCCGGCGTGGCGACTCCACGGCGCTGCTCCGGTTCGTCCAGCCGGACTCCGCGGCGCGCACCGAGGACGTGCTGCCGGCGGTGCGGCGACTCGGCGGCGTCCGCCGCCACCCGAATCTGGTGCCCCTGACCGCCATGTACCTCGGGCCGCGCGGAGAGAAGCTCCTTGTGCATCCTTTCTATGCCGCAGGAAACCTGGCACAGTTCATAAGAGGTACTGATCAATCTGATAATCAATCCAAAATTTATTCAAATTCCATTTTTTTTACAAGTAGAGATCGAAGAAAACAGGAGCAAATTCTATATTCAGCAATTTAATTGAGTTTATTTTCACAAGCAGGTGGTGTTTCAGAAGCTCACAGTTGGATCATCATCTTCAAACTGTCCTGTGGCATTGCCAGGGGCCTTGACCACCTGCACAATGGGCATGATAAGCCCATCATCCATGGCAACCTCAAGTCGAACAACGTCCTGCTCGATGCCGGTCTCCGGCCCCGGCTTTCCGATTTCGGCTTGCACACCATCATGAACCCAGCCACAGCACAAGCAATGCTGGATGCATCAGCAGCCCAGGGGTACACAGCTCCTGAGCTGAGCAAGATCAGTGAATCGAGCCCCGCGACCGATATCTACAGCTTCGGGGTGGTATTGCTCGAGATGATCACTCGAAAGGACCCCCTCGACAACAAGTTCTTGCAGAAGGATCTTCATTTGCCGTCCTCGCTTAGAATTCTGGTTCTAGAACATAAAGTCTCTGATGTTTTCAGCTCCAAGCTTCAGAAGGAAAGTGTGCATCAGAATTCTACCAATGAGGAAGGTTTACTGATGCTGTTTCAACTTGCAATGGCTTGTTGTTCGCCTTCGCCTGATCTCCGGCCAGACATCAAAGCGGTTATCAGGCGGCTTGAAGACATCGGTAGATGACTGACTATTCATCAAGTAGTTTGAAAGCCACAAAGACTGTCAAACACTCTGAAACAAAAAACTGATAATGGTTATCAGAACTGATGTTTACCTTCTCTTGTATGTTTCAGTTCATTGTGTTAGTTTACGAGAATCGGAGACCGATCGAAGTTCGATCAAGTTGATGGCTCCGGGTACGATTACTTGAAACTGTGCTGGGGATTTGGAGCTTCCTGCATGTTTCAGAATCGGAAAACATGTCACAACAGATAAAGATATAGATCTAGATGCCTTGGAAAATATGGTAACTTACAGGAATCTCCTTATGAACAGCATGTGCTGGAGAGCTGCATTATGAAGAACAGTCATGTGATTTGGTTTTGTTCCTTTGTGCTGAAAATAACGCAACGAAATAAGAAGACAATCCATTAATTGTAATATCAGAAAACAGTATAATAGATGATCATTGAGATGACAAATCCTTTTAACACTCATTTTTCACAAGATATAAATTCACCATAAATAAATGGACACAACGTTGGTAAGATAAGAGTTATTTACAGATGAGAGAGTCCATAAGTAGTAGGTAAATGATCAGTTTGAAACAAGAGATTTCCTAGGAGGAAGTTTTAAGTGTTCCAAACAACAATCTTGCTAATATGTACAACAAATTCTATGGGAATCATTGGAGTTGCTGGCCTTTGAATTAGCACTTTGACAGTCTCATTAGCATTTCTTTTTTCGGTCTAAGAATCGTCACTCTTTGCTTCTCTTTTCTTGAAGAGATTCTTGTAATTTAGTCCCAGCCCCACTCTTGGAAAGAAGAAAGTTCTTCATGTCTTGGTACGTCTGGAGTTCCTCCAGAGCATCACTTGTTTTCCTAGACAAGACGGAACTGCTCATGCTAATTTCTCCATTTAGGTCGGAAGACTGTGATGAACAGCTCTGATCTTGGCGAAGAGGAGGCGCGGTCTTTAACATGTGAACAAGAATTCCAACGGCTGCTTGTTGCGATTTATGGGAGGAAGAATACTCTGCATCCTTGACATCAGGGCTCCTGTTGATTAAATAGTCATTTTATGTGTATTAGATCAAATAGACAATGTGGGCTAGAAGTTTTTAACATAACTATATGATATAAGACAAACAAAGTACTTAACATTTAACTATAATTGGTATAATGTTTGCAATAGAGTTTAAGCATGGCTTTGTTAATCACAAACAGCTTCAATTTGTGTCTGTGATGACTCAAACTGCCTTGCAGACAATCCCCTTTCAACTAAAAGAAGAAGAAAATTTTTACTCAATTAAGGCTTCCAATCGCATCAGCTTGACATGTAAGATAACACAATGGATCAAATATATGACCAACTAAAAATGCCTCCTCAAATCCAATCCAACAGCAAAAGTAACTATTGCATGGTTGCATTAGTTTCCACTTAGATCCAGGGGCATACCTATATTGACTTATGGCGGCAACAGATTCATTGCTTGAGTGCTCATTATGGTTCTCCAAAAAGCTAGGCCCAATACAAACTCATAATTGATGTACTAACCATATTGTAAAAATTATAACTTGAAATACAACACCATCAAAACAATTAGGCTTAATTTTGATGAAACTTAACAAGCCAAATTAATCAATGCTCATATCAAAACCTGCTAAATGATTTGGGTGTGCTGAGTTATAACTGCCTTGCAGCCAAATGGCCAGAAATAGTCTGTGCAGAGAGTTACAACTGCCTTGCAGCCGAATGGCCAGAAATAGTCTGCAGATGGTCCAAGTGGGGAATCCATGGCTTCTTTTGTTATTATTGTTGTAATGGATATCTATAAATCTGCCTGGACAACAAGTTCACCTCTACTATAAGTGTTTTGTTTGATTTGTAAAGTGACACTAATTAGAGCATTACAATCTAACACATGATGACTAATTATGATGGCATGTGCACATACTTGTCATTTGCCTTCATATGCATGCACATCTTAGCTTCCTAATCCCTGCAGCATGTTAAAGGTTCTCTTACATAGCTTACTCTCACTGCTCTGTGATTCATCCCCATCAATAGTAGGGTTGCAGAGTAAGTAGTGAAATCTAGTACTCAATTAGGTGAGAACATCTACATGTAATGCCCATGATGTTAATGCGCTAATGCGTAGGTATTCAGTGATATTCATGTCCTTACTTCTGAAATTATGCTAAAGGTCGCTACAGGAAGAATTTCAGGTCTAAAATATCCTAAATACATAAAGGAACAAGCCTGCTATGTCAAAATGGAAAAGCTAATGAAAAGGAGTGAAATTTGAATAATTTTTTCTTGATTGGAAGCTCCATGCTTCAACTACATTCCATCAAAATACTAGTTGCTCATGTAATTCGAAGTTAAAACTAAGCAAATAAAAAATTGTCGAGTGAAAATTTAACTAGAGTAGAATAGTAAAAAAATTTGAATACAGTGAGGCATATTTCCTAACAGCATCACAAACAACCACATCAATTTGTCTGAATTACTAAATCTTCTAGCATAAATAGGATCCTAGACTAAGTATGGAATAACTCAACAAATTCACGGATGCTTCAATGAAAACAATACAATAAGTATATCTACACTCATCTCTTGTTGCTTCGTGAAGCCAAACTTCATGATCTAGATCTGATTAAAAATTACAGGTCATAGTGAGATTTTCTCTATGATGCACAATCAAATAGTAGCACAAAAAAACTCATAAGCCCAAATTGTAGAAAAAGTACTCTTGAATCACACCAATCTAATAGGGAAATCCTTGTTTCCTTGGTTTTTGGTTAGTCTTTAAAAATAGCATCGAACTCAGAATAAGAAAGTGTAGACCAATTTCTTGAATTTTACATCTAGAAATGGAAGAATTGTTCTCAATCAATTCTAGTTTCAATTTTTGAATCTCTTGACAAAATCTTTCTGGGCAATCAAAAATCAAAACCACTTCTCTAGCACAGTAACTAATTTGTTATTTTAAAAATCTGCTATTCTTCTAATGAAAAATCATCCATATTGCAATCAATTAAATCTGGTAATGGGTTATCTATCTACCTTGCAAAACACTGTTCGAACCTCAAAGTTTAGGTTTTGGCCGATCTGATCATAAATCCCACAGACGTCAACTGTCTGACTATCACTTAAGCATAGTACACGAAACATAAGATAAGAGGGAAACTATTCGATCAAGAAATAAGGCAAATTTGAAGCAAAAAAAAATAAGTGAACACTGAGATTGAGACTGTATCCTCTAAAGTATCATGGATAAAACTTGAATAATAGTTGAAGCAAGCGTTGGAGCCTTGATTTATAAGACAATTTACATTTTAATTTTTAATTTTCATAAGTTTAATTCTGATTTTTTATTATTTAAAGGGCACAACTCCTAGGAAGGACCCAACTGAATTTGAATTATCACATTGATTTAGTTTATACAACGTAAGATGATATCTCTTGACCAGACTTGGACAAATGCATACTTTATCCCCAATAACTTAAGCATTCAATGTATTTACTATTAAACGGTTCCAACAGGTAGGTAAAAATGGTGAACAATAAGATTCATAAACTAATCTCCATCTCAGACAACTCAAATAGGCATAAACATAACATCTCATAAGCAAAATAATCACCTCGTATGGGAATCTGATGCGTCAACATCATCCACAGCAAATGGGTAAGAGAAATCTGTATCGTCAAGATCATCCTGCATTGAGAAACGGCTTGAGCTTCTTGAAAAGGCATACCTAGGTGAACCACCAGAAGACAAAGCAGAGAATCTTCCAGAATCATCCCGACCATCCTTGAGACCCTAAAAGGAGATAAGGGAAACAAACAAGTTTATTAGTTGAACCTTGCACCTTATTAACACAGTTATTTCTAGACTGAACATACAAATCACAGAGTAGATGAAGAATGTGCATAAAAATCTTCAGGGTGAAACAAATTTTTAATTTTCTAACAAATTTAATAATTATAAATTCAGCATTCTTGGTGCAATGCTACAAAGAAAAACGTAAATACTAACAATTGACAAGACATTTTTAGTTAAATAATATAAATGAAGGTTTATTAGCTTTCAATTGGAATGAAGAAGCTGGGTAAGAGTGAATCTATTAAGAGGTATTTTAGACACACTATCACCCCACTGTTCTCAGATTGTAATTTTAATGTATCACATATCTCACATGTATTTATATTTGATAATAAATCCACAAGTACTTTGAATCCTACACTGAATTGCCTATAATGTTCACAATACCCAAAAATTATAGTTTTATTAGAAAGATTTGCCAAAGTTTGCTATCAAGACTGGTCCTACCTCTTAATATATTGACTGAAGAGATTGTGAGGAATATTTCCACCAGGCTACCTAGGGTTTGTGAGGAATAATTCTGCATAATAAAATCTCAGGATTTTGTGATAAGTGGTTAGCCAATGAACTTTAATATTGAGGCAGTTAACTAGCAATTGGGATGTATTCGTGCCTAAAATATAAATGTTCTAAACAATCCTTCTCAAAGAAGAGTTCCACATATGTTGATGATCTTGTTTGAAATTACATCACCATAGTATTTGTTTCTATAAATGAGCACATGCTCGACGATCTGCAAATTTGGCTATTAACCAATGTCAAACTGTTTGTATATGTCCCTTTTAGCACCGGCGGTCTTTGACCTATGACATTTTGTGGCAGCACAAATTAATACCAAATAAAATCATTTTCACCTCATTTCCAAATCAAATCCTTTCCCAAAAAAGTTAAGTGCCAAATAATATGTTCTAATAACCTTCTTTCACTCCCATAGTACCAATATATTCCTTGTAATATTTTCTCTTATTTCCATGAATTGCATATTGTTTCCAATGCTTCAAAGGTGATATTCATCTTATTTTACATTCTCAAACAAAGTGCACGTGAAAATTTGGAAACGGAACTTTAAATTTTCATGAATCCCAAGTAAATATAGGGATTCAGGAAAGGGTTTTTGTGGTAGGCAGAAAAATAAAGTGGGCAGCATGTGTACCTCATAGAGATATATCATAGTGTATGATAGTTAAGCAACAAGTGAAGGAAACAGGATAGTTCTCATGCTACATTATGTTCCTATATCAAACACAAGAAGCAGTGAAGAGCCCCTACAGTGATTTTAAGCATTTTAAACATCTACATCTGTATGCTAATGAAAGAGCAGAATTGATAAAGCCAAGCATCTAGGATCAAACTAAAGATATAATATGTTCATACATGAACGTGTCACAAAGAATTAGGCTAGAACGTGACCTTATATGCAGCGGGCATATGCAAGTTTGAGTAGATATCGCCTCCACTCAAACCTTCTGACTTTCTGAAAGATCTGCTCTTGGAAGGAGACTCTTGGCTTGAAGGATCAGGCCTTGTGCTTCTAGGAGATGGCGGTGGCAAAAGGCTCTTGAAAGGATCCGAGAGGTTTGGACTGCGGTGCGTCTGGTTCTTCCCTGTTGCTAACACTGGTATGCTCATTGGTGCGGTCTCCATGTGTAACCTGGATCGAAGGGAATGGCCACCCAATGTTGGAGGCGAAGAGGACGTTGATGTCGAGAATGGTGGGGAGAGCCGAAAATCATCAAAATGTAAATTTCCTTTTCTATCGCTCAGCGACCGCTGGTTAGGCCCCAGGCGGTCATAATGCTCAGGAGGCGAGGATCCTACCTTGGCAACACGATCCTGCGGCGAACTGAGCGGGTGGTGCGCCATGGGCGCAACGTTCCAGCTGTGCGGGCGATCGAATTGAGGAGCTGCCGCGGCCGATGGCCGGAAGCCCCTGGGTGGATTCTGAGACGTGGTCGGGCGAGATGTGCAATTAGGCAGCGAAGAAGGGAAAGGTCTAGTGCGCTCGGCCGCCGGGCTACCGATGTAATCGGTTATGATCATCGGCGCAATCGGGGAGGAGATTTCGAGGTGGAAAGCAGCGAGGCTTGGGCGGTACTGCACCGAGACGACGAGTTGGCCGAATAGGGTCTCCACCGGGGTGAACCTGTATTGCTTCAAATCCGCCTCTTCCGCCCTAGAAAACGGCGCCGCGAATGAGGAAACCCGGTAGCCAAGCTCGTAGTTGTAAGACTGGGCAGAGGAGCAAAGCATCCGGAAGATCCGGTGAGACGGGAGGATCCGGAGCAGCGAATAGAGGGATCTGAGTAGAATCGCTGATTTCTTGTAGGTCCTGGATTGGAAGGAGCCAACATCATTGGGGTGGTGCGAGGCGGCGGGCCAGGGGACGCACTGGGCGATCCACCGCTCCACGACGGCCTCTCCGGCTTCGGATTCGGCTGCGTCGCGGCGCGGGGTGAGGAGGATGTCGATGACCAATGGGTCCGTGAAGGCGCCATGGTACGCGATCGGGGCCGGGAGGTCGCCGAGGTTGAGGTTGAACCAGCGGTCCCGCTTTCCGGCGGAGGGGCGGGGGGCGGGGCGGATGTGGGGGATGCGCGAGGCCAGCACCACGTGGAGAGTCTTGTGGAGGAAGTGGATGATGATCTGCTCCGTGCGATCGGTATCGGAGGGGGACGCCATGGACGGGATCAGAGCTCGGCCTCCGGAGAGCAGGGCGGCCGCCGGGAGAAGCGGCCGGAGAAGGTCATCAGGATTAAAATCAGGAGGAAGAGGAAGACGGAGGCCAAGTCACGAACCGAGACGCGATCAGGTCGATTTAATCAAATAATTTATGGATTTTTTTTAATTTGATTAAAATAAAGAGATAAACATTTCAATTTACTCCTACACTTTGGCACTTTTTCAAATAGCCCATTGGATTTTAAATCACGGAAATGCTCCCAAATAACTCCTAAACTTTTTAAAATTACCAAAATACTCTCCATAATTTAGAGTTTGAAATGTATAGAACCATTTACATAATTTCAAAAACTTAAAGGGGCATAAGAAGAGAGGTTTAACTTTGTTAGTTTGTGATACGGCGGGTCTTCATAGGTCTGACGTGGTAAAATGAGAATCAATAATCGATCCAACTAGGCAGGTCAATGAGTCAATGGTCAAATCCCATGTGATCGGTTCAATTGCGATTCTACTCGATCAGTCGACACTCGGTTGTCTCGGGCATCCGACACTTGACCGTCTTGATCACTCGGCACTCGACTGTCTCGACCACCCGACACTCGATCGTCTCGATCACTCGACACTCGCCTGCCTCGACCACTCGGCACGCGGTTGTCTCGGCCACCTGGCACTCGGCCACTTGGCCACGACCCTGACTATTTCGATCACTTGGATACAGATTCAGTTACCTTCCTCATTCAGTCATATGCTCAGTCTCAACCTCGACTGTCTACCATTGCTCTCAGCTCTAATCAGCTCAATTACTTAGTCTCTTTCCCAACCTTGATCGGCTCTGTCTCAACAAACCCGATCACTCTATGCCACTCTGGCGCAATCCTTCTCTAGTACCTCCCTATCAAAAGACAGCCTAGCAGCAAGACATTCAAACGTGCGACCTCTGCCACAAGATAGGGACAGTTACTAGGTTGTTAGACCTTTATCCTCTCGGGGTTTCATTCTCAGCTAAAAGATAAGAATAATCTGCATACCCAAGTCATAGGCCGGTTATTAGGCCTGCAGATCATGTCTCCTAAATGCTATCCTGTTTGCTTGCTTGTCAGCAATGTGAAGAATATGTCCCCATAGCTATCTTGCACCTCTGCACAGATATCTCCTTTAATGAGTATATAGACTCCGGGACAGATATAAAAATGCTCTCTGAAATGTCATATTCTTCAAGCACTACTTCTTTTTCGTTACTTTTCTGGACTAACTTGAACGTCAGAATGATCTGCTGGAAATCTCCGGCACTCGGCTAATCTGTTTGTTCAGTGCTCTCCTTCTCCAGGTTCTTTTCGCCGGTAAAATTTACTACGATTGAGATGACATATTTTTGACTAATGATTTAACCATTTAAGACATCTGAACAGTTTGGAACAACAAAGTTAAACTTAAGCCTCTTCCAATAGCGTTTTTGAACTTTCTACGCTTTCGGTTGAAAACCTCACGGATCTAAGTTAAAACAAGTTCACATGTTTAACTTATAAGAATAGCCCCCCCAAGTTTGTAGGCAATCCGAAGAACCCGTTAAAGGAAATAAATTAGTTTTTGTTTCCGACCCGAATCCACTTCGGTCTAGCTGCCCGAATCCGTTAGAGGCCTTCCATCAACCATTCGAAGACGATTAATGATTTCAGATTTCTTAATATTTCGCTAATTATTTTTTTAAAAAAACTTAAATTCAAGATGAAAAGAAAATTAATAAAAAGAAAAATTAACGAAGCCAACAACATAAAAACTTGTCGCCGGCTTTACTTCCAAATGGGCACAACGAAGTGGGAGTGGTGGTGGTGGCGGCGGCGGAGGGCGGCGAGGTCTCGCTCGATCTCGTGGCAGATATGGCAGAAGTGGTCGACGGTGCAGGGGATGACGATGGCGCCAGCGTGGCGGAAGCCGTACTCGGCCGCAGCCTCCTCCAGGAGCTCTGCGAACAGAGGGTGGCTCAGGTGCACTACAAGAAATTCATGAAATAGCGACGGAATTAGAGACGGAATTTTAATTCCGTCGCTAATTAGCGACGGAATTTAATTCCGTCGTTAATTAACGACGGAAATTAATATTCCGTCGCTAATTAACGACGGAAATTAATATTCCGTCGTTATAAAATAGCGACGGATTTTAATTCCGTCTCTAATTAGCGACGGAAATTAATATTCCGTCGCTAATTAGCGACGGAAATTAATATTCCGTCGCTAATTAGCGACGGAATTAAAATCCGTCGCTATAAATAGAGACGGAATATTAATTTCCATCGCTATTTATAGCGAAGGAACTAAAATCCGTCGCTAATTCAGTCGTTATTTCATGAATTTCTTGTAGTGGTATTTACTGCGAAATGGATGAGCTTTACGAGCACAAGGAGAGTTCTTGTAGAGGGGGGCAATACAATATTGAACACCAAATAGATTTTTAAAGAATAAGATTTTTTTTTAATAAGGTAATTCATTAATTGGGACCTTACCTATTCATTCTTTTTCCTACTGAAAGATCAAATCTTTATCTCTCTAAAAATATCCAGAATCATGATTTGAATATGAAATAAATATTTTAAAAGTCAAATTTTGAGTTATACATAAATTATATTTTAAATTTATAAAAAATAAATTAAAAAATAAAACAAAGATCACATATAAGATGTTTATGCCAAAAAAGAATTTGCACTACAAATTATCTAATAAACCCTGACAATTATTTCATCTATGAATTTTTTTTTTATTTCAACTTGGATCGAATGTCTAACGTCTACAGAAAAACTTCTTCGCCGATGATCTCTCGTCATTCAAGATTCTTCCCTCGATGATCGGTGCATTCTTGAATACTAAAGACTCCACCTCCCGTCGTAGCAGTCTGCAGTTTCCTCGCTTTTCTTCTTGGATCCGTACTCGAAGAGGTAGAAGAAAAGTGAAGAGGATATGGAGATTGGTGGTGGCAACTTGTTTGAAAATTAAGAAAGAAGATAATAGGAGGTAGACAATAGATAAGAAGACTACACAATATTTTTTTTAATATTTTATTCATCAATATGTAACATATTTATAAGTTATTTACATAACTCAAATAAACTACTAACTCCCTAAACATACTCCACTGACTCAATTAATGAAGATATATTGAACGTAAATATTTTTTTCTTTAACAACTAAACACCACTACTACCACTCATTATCACATCATCAATTCATTAACTCCATTAATAATTTTGGATCAATTATCAACACTCCCCCTTATTCAAAATTATAAACACTCAGGAGTAATCTAAAATAAATAAACTTATCTTTTAAAAGTGATTTTGTCAAGATATCTACCACTTGTTAATGTGTGTTTATTTTATACTCTATCTCAAATTTTTTATTTGTAACTAAGTTTCGAATGAAGTGCAGATGAATATCAATATGTTTAGTCCTAGCATGGAAGGCTGAATTTTTTATCATTGCAATTGTTGCCTTGTTATCATAAAAAAATATTAGTTGCATCTTTTTGTTGTTGGTGAAGATCTGCAAGTACTCTTCTAACCCAAACTGCTTGACACTCTGCTGAAGTTGTTGCTACATATTCTGCTTCTGAAAAGGATAGGACTGTAGTAGCTTGCTTCTTTGAACTCCATGAAATTGGTCCTAATCCAAGATTGAAAATATTAGCCAAAGTACTCTTTCGATCATCTACTGAACTTGCCCAATCACTATTAGTGAATCCGCAAAGATCAAATTTTAAAACTTTAATCTTCCAAATCCCATAATCCACAATTCCAACAATATAACGTAAAATCCTTTTAGCTGCTCCAAGATGATGCTTTGTAGGATTTTGCATGAACTTGGAAATTACACTAATAGAGAAAGTAATATCTGGTCTAGTATGAGTTAAATAGATTAAACCTCCTATCAAGCTTCTAAAATATTTTGTATTAGCTTTCTCTGAACTATCTTCTAGTTGCAACTTTTCATTTATATTCATGGGCATAGTAACTGGATTACAATTGAGTAAGCTGAATCTTTTAAGAAGTTTTGTTGCATATTTTCTTTGTGAGATAAAAATTTCATCAACTCCTTGCTTTGCTTCAACACCAAGAAAATAATGCAATATTCTCATATCTAACATCTCAAATTTCTTCATCATATTAGACTTAAATTCAGCCAAAAGAGAATCAGACGAGCTCATAAAGAACATGCTGATTTTCACTTCTTATGAAATTATTTTATTGAAAGTAGCTATCAATCTTGTTATACTATGCCCTTGGGACTTATTTTAACCCATAGATGCCTTTCTCAACTTGTACACTTTTGCCTCTTTGCTTTCAATTATAAAACCTTCAGGTTAAAATACATAGACTTCTTCTTGTAAGTCTCTAGATTTAAAATCAAATTTATAAACAAACCAATGCAATTGTGCAGCTAATGCTAAGATAATTCTCACAGTTTTAAATCTAGCAACCGTAGAGAAAGTTTCTTTAAAATCAATACCTTGTTATTGCGAATACCCTTTTGCAACAAGTCTAGCTTTGTATTTCTGAATGGTTCCATCAGTATGATATTTTATTTTAAACACCCATTGGAGACCAATTGCATTCTTACCTTCAGGTAGAACCACCATCTCCCATGTTTCATTTTTATCGATTGCTAATAGTTCTTCTTTCATTGCATTTCGTCATTCTTTCTTTGTTACTGCTTCTTCAAAAGTTAAAGGATTTATAATAAATAGAGCAAATTAATCTAATTCATAAATTTCTCTTAAGGATCTGACCTTTGTTGGAGGTGTTTCATCAAAAGAATCTTGTAGAGACGATGAGCTATTGCTTCTTAAATTTAATAGTGAGGGAAATGGTGATCTCAAAGGAGATGATTCAACATCTTTAGTTGTTATAGTTCTGTTCTTTATTGGGATAGGAATTTGAGTCTCTTCATCTTGTGTATTCCAATATCAGTTTGAATCTTCATCGAAATCTACATCTTTTCTTATAATTAATTTGCCACTAAGAGGATTAGATAACCGATATGCTTTGAATTGGTTGAAATATCCAGCAATTTTCAAATTTCTTCTCAAGTTTATGACGAAATTGAGGATTTATCAAAGCATATGTAATGCATCCAAAAATTCTTTGATTTAAGATCGTTCTTGTTGGAGAACTATTCAGCAAGTACACTGATGTCGCCACTGTTTTATCCCAGAAAAGATTTGAAAGTTCTTTGATATTCAATAAATTTCTAGCCATTTCTACAACTATTCGATTTTTCTATTCGGCTACACCATTTTGCTCCGGTATATAAGGTCTTGTCAACTCCCCATGGATACTATGTTCTGTTAGTGTCCCGGTTAGTTTTGATGTGATCAACCAGGTTAAGTTAGGTCCTATGTTATTTTAATCTCTCTGCTAAGTGTGCAAGAACTTAGGTACGGATGAAGTCAAGTGTAAGACATAGCGCACGAGAAGGGTTGCACGGGGAAGTGAGCCGATGGGCTCGGTGCAATCCGAAGGACACAAAAACTACGAAAGAGTACACTGGTAGAGCGAGAAGGACGTGCGCGATGTCTGAGGGACAAGAAGCCGAGAGGAAGCACGCTCGAGGGACGAAAGGTCGTAGTCGAGTTCGGGTAAGTCTAACTCTGGTTGGCCAGAAATCACCCAACCGACGATTCTAGGCCAGAAATCACCCAACCGACGATTCTACAAAAGTCAAATTATTGACTTTTGATCGTTGACTTTGATCAGAGTAGAAGACTTAGACTTGGACCTTTTGGACGTGACTTTTGAAAAAAAAGATAAGATTTATCTTTTATCATATAAAAGATAAATACTTAATTTTTATTAAGGATGATTCTTTTTATCTCTTATTAAAGATAAAGTTTATCCTTATTTAATCAACGACTACAATCAAAGCCTATCTCCAATCAACGGTTAGAATCACATCAACGGATCAATAACCAAAAGAAAGTTCATCTACGATCAATGATCCAGATCTATTCTCTTGTACTATAAATAAAACTTAGAGTTTTAGAAGTAAAATCATCAATTTACTTTGTAATTTTCTCTCTAAGTCTCTGTGCTACAACTGTAAAAGCGTCTTCGCCTAAAGGAGTTCTGATTGAGCATTAATTGCCTTGGAAGCAACGATCTAGTTGCAACCAAGTTTCTTTTTTAAAAGAGAAGTGTTATTCTTCTTAATCGTCTATTCACCCTCTCTAGCTGGTCCAACCCGATCCTACAAGTGGTATCAAAGCGATTTCATCGCAGAAGAACTAATTGCCAACTGCAACACCTCAACTAAAATGGTCAGACCCGTCATCTACCCGCCAAAATTCAAGGGGGAGTTCGTCGAATGGAAGCGCAAGATGGAGGTATTCTTCATGACAGAATTTGAATTATTTATAATAATGCAGTTTGGTTTTGCAGCTCCCGTAGAAAAGGATTTAACCAAATATAGCAAGAAGGACGAATCTAATTTTGTGGCGAATGGAAAAGCAGTTTACCATCTGCTTTCTGTAATACCTGTGCAAGAGATCAACCGAATCGGTATATACACATCCGCAAAAGATCTCTAGGATAAATTTCTAGAGTTATATGAAGGGACTTCGGAGGCCAAACTCACCAAAAGGGACCTTCTCCGGAACCAACTGACCAACTTCCGAAGGCGAAACGGTAGTGCATCTGCACTCGAAGATAAAAGGTTTGATAACCGAACTGACGAATCTCGGGGAAAAGGCAAGTAACCGAGATTCACTAAGGTACGGGCTTAATTCATTCCCAAGAAATTCTGATTGGTCGTCTTTTGTTGATTCTTTTATTATTGCTAAAGATCTTGAGACAACTTCGCTCGAGAATTTATTTTCAACATTTGAACTTCACAAATCAAGAATTGTAGGAAGTTGAAAGGCGAACGATGTAGCCCTGAATGCGAAAATAACAGAACTAGAACCAGCATCCTCGGATGATGAAGAAAGAGGAGAAAAAGGATATCTGGTAAGAAAATTTAAAAAATTTGTTAAATCTAATCAGTTTTCAAAATTTCAAGAAAAGAAGAGATCTCCAAAAAGGAGGACAGTAAAATGCTACAATTGTGATGAAGATGGTCATAAAGGAAAACTATCCTAAATTGAAGCTAAAGAAGAAGAAAGCCTTGAAAGCAACTTGGGACGAGACGTCTTCCGACCAGTCATAAATTAAGGAGTACGCTGGACTTGCTCTGATGGCAAGTCATGAAGAGGAAGATAAAGAAAAGAGTTCATTAGAAATGAGCATCGACGAAGGGGGAGAATCATCTGATGAAAACAGTAGCAACGAGGAACCACTAAGCAACAGCTACGATGAAATGGTAAGTGAGGTATGTAAATTACCTCTCGACAAATTATTTTTCACTTTAAAATCGTTGTTTAATAGTTTATGTAGAAATAGAAGAAAAATGCTAAAATTGAAAAAGGTAGCTATATCATGTCCACTAAACATGTTTGACAGTTTAAAAATTAAAAATAAAAATTTAGAGAATTTAGTCACTAAGTTATAATCTGATATTACATTCTTACGATAGAAAAAAAAAATTATTCTAAAGGGTTAAATTGGTATGTGAAAAATTATAAGAGTCAACTTAGAAAAATTCTCAGAAATTATGTACCCCAAAATTTTTAATTAATCCGGTAGATAGGAACCTATTTTGGATTCCTAAATTTGTCTTAAATTAATTTTTTTTTACAGATATTGACTAACATTGTATATGTGTCATTTTTTATAAATTCAATACAACTGACCTTTAGCTTAAGAAAAGTGTGTTACAATTTCTCCTTAATGCATAGATATGTCAACTATATACTTGAAATCTTTCAAAATTTTCAAATATTTTTTTTTGAATTTTCATGATTTTTCATTCAAAATTCAAATTTTAAATTTTAAAAATGGAAAAGTAATTTATTTTCTTAAGTCCAATTTTTCTAGACCCAGATATAGTCAAAAGAATT
>JBBMKF010000046.1:2807426-2831590 GCA_037834155.1 Curcuma caesia | reverse complement strand
AAGGTAAAACTGAGGCACAAGATCAAGCACAAACATCAAAATTCCACTGCTCACAACAACACAAGGCACTAGAGATTTCAAGGAAATTTGTACAACAAAAGAGAGAATCAACTGTCAGTTGTAGTAAGACAATCTCTTTGGACATACGACTTATCGACGCAGCTTTAAAACACATACCACAGAATACCTTTGAAAAATAGTCAGTTTTCCGACTAATATACAAGATACATAAGATACAAGTGATTAAACAGTCAGATTCATGAACAAAAATTTAGAATTTTGCGGTGCTAGATAGTAGTTTCAGCAGAGTAGCATGCTGATTTACCTTGTGCTTTGCCCAAATGGACTATCACACATTGCTCTCTCCATTTTTGTCGAGCTTCTCGTAAGATTTTCTTGATACCTGACAAGATAACGGTCATTCGATCAGCAGAACTAATAGTGTGCCTAGCTAATAGTTCGAAAAAAAACATATATCGTTGGTAAATTATAAAGTCGAGGAAACGATTCTGAAGGTAAAGGTGTCTCCATCAAAGGCCAGCAAAAGAAAGTTTGAGATAGTTATACTATGTGATGGATTGTGATACCTATCGTATATTTCGGAAAAGGAAACAATAAGGAATCAGGCTCAACTGTGAAATTTTCTCAGAAAATGAAAGGATAAGCTCTACTTCATAATTCCATATCTCCAAATGAGGATTATAGAGATTGCCGATACACATTAGAATCATCAGAGTTTGAAGGTACAGGTTGCTACACAAGCTGGCAGTCTAATTATTTCATTAAGGCATTATATGACTCCAATACATGGAATGAAGGCACAGAGCTGTATAAACTTTGCTGAACGAGAAACACAAACAACTAGTAGATTTGTCTATAGATACTTGTCGATAAAGCGCCAATGGCAAGGAGAAAGCAGATTCCAGAAAAGGCTAATAATTAGATCCAACTAAACCATAGCCAAAACAGAAGAGAAAATAATACCATAATATGGGCTAACTTTAGCACTGCATGAATAACTTAAAGACAGAAACTGAACACTAGAATTACGAAGAGCGCAAACCACCGAGAATGCTATCCAAAGATAGTGATACATGATAAAAGGTCTTTGGTTCAGAAGGGAAATCTTTTTATTTACTTACTCGATATGCAGCAGGTGAGCTCTGGCCCGGACTTGCATGATGAAAAGGTGAACTTGGTAACGATTTTCCTGAAGTCTGTGTGGTTGGTGATGGAATGGACGCTTGAGCATGCTGAGGAACAGGTGAACGTAGTACAGAAGATTCATGACATGGAGATAGAGGAGATGCTGTTGGAGTTCGACGGGGGAACTGAGAAATGGATACGATTCCAGATGATCTTGGTGAAGACCTTCTTGTTGGTAGCATATTTATCTTAATCCTGCAAAATATTTGATTAAATAAATCTACTTATGGCTACCTGAAAAAAGTAAAATACAGAATGCATGGACTCAATCAACGTACTTGTTGTGAACATCAACATACTCATCAGTCTCATCCAATATTTCTTCCTAGAAAACAAAGGCAGATGTCAGATGTGACATGTGATATGAAGGATATGCCAAAATTAGCCAAGTATAAAGAATTTTGCAAAATCAAACTAAGACTTTGGATGCCAATTGTCACTGGTGGATTTTGTTGATATTAAATAAGTATGGCATAAAAACAACAGGTCAGCACAATCATATTGCAAAATCAATAGCATAGAAATTGGTAAGCAATAATGGCAAATATATATATATATATGAAATTTTGTGGAACAAAGGAGATTTTTTCTACTTTTTTTTAGTTAAAATCTACGTATTATTTGTCAAGTGATAGCAAGTAGTGTAGGACTCGCTCATAGAGCCATAAAACTTGCTTTCAATTGTCACTTTTGACATTCACTACAGGCATCAAGTGGTTCAGGATGCAGCATCTCCAAAATCAATATCACTCATAATTCATAAAGGGTTATTTGTTCATAGTTGATTGGCTAATGCTGGATTGTCTGCTTGATCATCAAGTGCTACCTGACTTATCTGGCATTTAATGATCTACTCATCAGAAACTATTAACACAGTGATTAAGGTATTTATATCATCAAAGAGGAAGTAATTTATGGCAATGAACATATACTCGGGTCTAAATAATGAAGTATCGCTGATCAAATACAAGTAACTTTTCCGATATTTTCATAAACAAGGAAAATAATACTTTCTTAAGGCTTTATATCTATGCATCAAAGACTTTAAATTTAAGTATGTGTATGAAGTACAATTATATAACACAAATGATGCAGAAAGCATGACATGGATGGATCTCTACATACAATGGAAGCGATTGGCATGATAATCAGTTCTAGAGCAAAGTAATGTATATTTCGACATTATAAAATGGTAATTTAAGCATTATTGTCAAAGTAATCAATCATTCATTAGAGCCATTAACAGAAAAAATACAAAATTAGCTGCAGACACTGGAGCAAGCATGCCAGAGAACCATTGAGAATTTGCCATGCTGATTCAAGATGAAGACGATTACTCACAACTCCAAGGAAAATAAAAACACAGTTTCAGGAAATCTTGCAGAAAAATGAGTACGAGAACTATGCAATTTAGCAAATGGAAAATATATTTAGTGAATGAGAAAAGGAGTTAGCTTAAAAAATTGTTGGACAAGTATTTCGACCACAAGATTATCCACCTGTAGCAATTCCTCCATAACATCTTCCATTGTTATAATTCCAACTACTTCTTCATCTAATGAATAGCTTGGAAGAGTGTCTGCATTGACATCAAGAATATTGCCATGCCGTCCTCGTTCAGATTTCTTGCCCTGTAAGCGAGCATCCCCACGTTTCTCCATGTTGCTTCTCTTCACAGGACTATGAAATTGCTGAATATTATTATTCACAGGGGATGCATTGACAGTGCTATTCAAAGGATCACAAATAACTGGTTGGGATCCGTCGCCTGTAAAATGAGGAATCACTACCTCAAAGTATACAAATTACAAGTTCCCATTACATGCAAGTAATTGATGGACAATTTTTCTGGTGTAAATTCATCACATTAAGAAAAAATAAGACAATGCTATAGTTATTTGGGGATACCATGGACATCATTGTGATTCATGCTCTGATCCATTATGTTCTCTTGCATAGTGGTTTTGTTCTTCTCTGTTGGCATACCATTATCTTTTATACGCTTAACAACCACGGCCATGTGGCTATGTCCTTGCTGGAATTGATTCAGTATGTCATAGAGAGGATCATCCTCGAACACCCTGGCAAAGCCAATTTAGTTTTACAAATCCAAAAGCATCACAGTAGAAGAAAGAATCCAGGCACAGAAAATGAAAGAGTGGCAGCAATGCACATAAGAATTATCTCCACCAATTACTGTGAACGCCGTATTGAAACATGTGATCCTATATCATGTAATGCATTTGAAAGGAAATGCAAAGAAAATTTAGTTAGTTATTTGTACAAAGGTTTGGCTACTACACGTAATATAGTTATATTTATAGATCTAATTGTTATTTTGCATCTAATGTAACCAAAAATAAGTCCCCTAACCTGCAATACTCTTAAAGCTAACACATTAGGTTCTCACAGTTGTCAACTAATCTTTAAAACCTTGCTAGGTCAACCATAGCTGTTTCCAAAAATTAATATCAAAATTTGTCTGTGAAAATGCAATCTGATGACCTCATAAACAGTGCAGTAGGCTCCACCCCTTGTGCGCCATTAAAATTTGAGATGACAAGTGCCTAGGTGCATAATAGAAGGCGGCAAGGCACATACCTTGATAAAAGCTCAAGATGCAGTGTCACCTAGCAAGGTTTTAAAAAACCCAGACGAGTCAAAAAATGGTGATCTTGCCAGTCTCCCATTTGACCAGTTCAACACCAGTTCTTTTAGATATATGTAGTCTATAATGTATCATTCTAAAACTTAAAAGGCCAGTACAATATTCTTCCCAGTTAACATCTCTTCCCCTCTCCCCTCTTTAAACCTATCTCTAGTTCTAATCTAGTTAAGAGTATATTTTCCCTCTCTTCACCACTTTCCTCTTCATTCTACACCCTTCACCATCTCAAAGCATATCTAAAGCTGAAGGCTCAATTCATATTGCACATCTCCTAGCAGAAGATGCAGCCATCCTCCGCAATCTCATGGGACTGTCAAGTAGAGGATAACATCAAGTGCGTGTAAAATGTAGATTAGAATGAAATTTAATGTGTTTTGATTTTTTCCCCCCTTTTTTTGTTTGAGATTTCTTGTTTCTCAGTTTACACTATATTACACATTTGTGCTCACTGCTTGCTTTGCTTTCAGTAGCAGGAGTGCTCCATGTACAGACACTACAGGTAAATAACATGAAATATCAAATATTCTTTTTATGTGAGAATACGTTCTATAATATGATGAATGCCAACCGTTTCATGTGAGCCTACTATAGTAAGTTATAGCACTTTGATCTTACGTGAATATACAAAATTTACTAAAAATAAATAAACTTTTACTATGTACACACAGACCAGAAAGCACCATGAGTCGTTAAAAAAGGAACCAGATTGAAGAAATGGTCCATGTATATCTCAAAAGTCAAAATAACAAGAGGCCAGATAATTATTCCTGATAGATATGCAACATCTCCTTATCTCATACATAACATGGTTCTTTGTAGTTCACAGCTCGTAATTTCTCCTTTTGGACACGTGATTAAGAGAATAAACCTTTCAGCCTCTGTTAGCTTGAATTTTTTTTCTTTATTATGTTCATTTGTACGGTTAGCCCAACTCATCGCATTGTTTTTTGTGTGGATGAGTGTAAGAAAGTAAACCATTGATGAATCTATGCTTTAGTGCTTTAATGACTTTGAGTATTCAAGCATATATCGGATCTAAAGATATTTTTATCTTCATAATACATCTGCATACAAAGGTCAGATCGTACCTGGGAATCCATCGTATAGTAACATTTCTTATAGGAACTTCATCTTCGGGTCGGCAAGTAATCAAATTTTTAACCTGAGAACAACTAGATATATGTATATTGGAGGATCTTGAGCAGATTAACAGAGAAAAGAGACCAACAATTCTGATTTGGATAATAGCTCAAACTTGCAATAGAGATTAGAGAGGAAAACTTTGTGGTTCATTATATGATTTCATTATATTGTCTTGTTTCTCATTTGTCTACTTCCTGGACCAAACTAAGCCATCTTCTTTTGGCTCTAAACCCACTTCCATTTGTTTAAACAGATACATGGTTTTTAAACAAATGCAGGAAATTTTCATGTAACACCTAAGTATATAACATTCCCAAGAGCCCAGGTATAATGACTGTTTTGCCCTACAAAGTTCAGCATGCATAGGAAAGTAAGAATTATGAAACTCCTAATCTTTAAAGTTCAATTCCCTTATAGAAACTTCTGCTTTCTTGTACTTATTTTGGTAGTGAGTGTGTGCCCCATTGCAGATTCAACTAGTTTTTGGAGCAATATAACAATTAAACTCTTTTAATATAGACAAAACTCTGAAGACAACAATCAACAAATTATAGTATGCCTTTCCTTGTACAAACAATGTTTTTTATTGGAACACCACTGTGTGATATATTGGTTAATAAATAAAGTTTCTTCAGATGAATGATTATTTATTATGCTTTGCTATTTGACATTAAAATTCAGAAGCAAAGATGGATATTTAAAAACCAAAAATAACACAAGAAGATAAAAGATGTCTAATAAAGTTACCAAGATAAGGCCAATAATGTTTGTTGGGCTACCAGAGTAAATTGGTACACGACTATGCCCTTTGGTCATGATTAAACCTAGAGTGTGCCTGAAAATAGATAAAGATTAACACTGGGGAATGTCAAGGGATTTCAATAACTAAAGCAACATACATGTCGAGTTTATAATTTATGTCAAGTGAAAAGGTATCTGATATTGGCGTCATTGCATCTTTAGCAGTCTTTTGAGTCAACTCCAAAGCACCAGTGATAATAGTTGTTTCATCATGAGTTAATTCACCACCCTTCCCTGCCTAAGAACCAAGAAGAGAATAATAAGTCTTTCTACAACTTTTGTGGAATCCTTAGTCCAGAATTAGACCCATTAAAATGACATATCCATCTGCTAAACTACAAAAGTGAGCAAACCAAAGTCAAGAAACTTAAATAATTTGAAATGGAAGCAAATTCTTTTTCACAACACTGAAATAGTAAAATGGATCTTTTTTATACTTGGAGGACAACTGTAATTAACAATGACATAATACCTACTTGTTTTCAACATCTTCTTAGTTTCATTACTCTCTTTTTTTTCTTTCTTTCTTTTCTTTTTTTGGTATGTGTGTGTGTGTGCATATGTAGAATGCCAGGATGTGCTCACCAATTTAAATGGTGATGCTGTGTATGAGACAACTCTTTGAGCAAGCAAAGATTTGACACAGTTATATTATCCAGTAGGACAACCAACCCGAGCGATATGTGATTGTAGAAATCATATGTGGTTCAGAATGCGGGCAAAGATCTTCATATTTTTAACAAACAACCATCTAAACAGGGATAACCAAAAATTCAAAGCTTACCTCATTTCCATGCATATCAACTAGTGTCTTCAGCTCAGCCCTTCTCATAAGTGCAAAATGCCCCTTACCCAATATCCAATCTAATAACTACATAAAACACAGTAAAAACAAAACAAATCAACCAGATAGAAGACAAGGCGCAAGAAAATATCAAAAAAGAAAAAGATATGCAATATATTTTAGGTCGAATTGCATTATACTAGTTTACTAATATAAGATAATTTTACAATGTCTGCATGTGTGGTAAAGATTGAATATTCTTGTAGATTGTTCCAGTCCACCATCTAACAACTGGGTTGAAACAAGAAAGTCATAGCAAAGTATGAGTATCCCAATCGAAAAGAATCAGTTTTGTGCCAATATAGATGAATATACAGTATAGAATGTATAGAATTGCCAATATAAGGAATATACAGTATAGAATATAAGGGCAGTCCAATGCACGAAGCTCCCGCCAATGCGAAGTCCCGAGAAAAGGTTGAATCACATTAGGTCTATTGAACGCAACTTTACCTTGCATTACAAGATGTTGTTTCTGCGACTCAAACCCATGACCAGAAAGTCACACGGCGGCAACTTTATCATTGTGCCAAGGCTCCCCTTCACAGTATAGAATGTAAGAATTGCAATAAATCAACAATTTCACCAAAATCAGAACTGCAATAAGTAATGCGGTCTTTTCACCCGTTTCTAAATTCTAGGCTACAGTAGCATCCTTTGTACAAATATAACATTCCAAATTTATTGATCATACATTTCGCTAAGACTTGTAGCTAAGACTTTCACAATATCAATGCAATCATTTTGTTTATTCACAGATAGCTTGAACTATTTTAACTCTGGAACAGACCTGTTTTAACCCTGAAAAGAAATTACAGGATGAATTTATCAGAAAACACAGGTGTTGTCTTCTTGATATAAACCACAACTGTCCATACCAATGATTAGTTGCTGAATTGTACAATTCAAAATAACAAATGGGATAACCAACAGTTGAGAAAGAAGTCAAATTATTGTGTAAAATTAGAGAACCAGGGAATAATTATTATTCAATATTTGAAAGCTTGGAGATGAATCCAAAGGAAACAATGGGAAAATATTAAATAATCTCCTTCCGTTAACATAATGCAGGGTTTACACGCACACAATATAATATTAAAGGAGAAAGCGAAAAAAGGCTTCTACTAATGTTTAAGAGTTTGAGTGAATCAGAATTATGAAAAGGAAACAAATGATTACCTTGCTGATGGGATAAGCCACAGGAAAGAATATCAGAAGAAGCACGCGGACAATTCCCGCAGTTTTAGCTCCCACGCTCAAGCCATAACGCGAGCACACAGCTTGAGGAATTATCTGAGAAAAAACCACCAAGCACAAGCCAACATGAACTCTTTCTCTCCAATAATATGCTCACAAAATCAATCTAAAACACATATATTTATCTAAAACTGCGTACTTTGACATTGACTGAACAAAAAACAGAGCGGGATTGAAGAACCCCGACCAATTACCTCGCCGAAAGCCAGGATAAGGGTTACCGAGATCAGGATGGCCCCCCATGCCGGAACTAGTGCATCTAGAAATATGGGCAGCGCCTGGATAAGAATTGAACAGAAGCATTCAGCGAGACTTTCTTTAAAACAAAAGATTTTGGAAAACAAAAAAACAATTTTTAATGCATAATAAGACAAAGCGGAAGAGGGAAATCACTATCAGGGACCTCCATAGCGAGGGAGTTGCCGATGAGCAACGTGCAGAGCAGGAGGTGTTGGTTCTTGACTACGGGAAGTATCTTAGCTGAGGAGAATAATTATCAAAAATTGAAACGCAGCAAGAGAAGCGGAAACTAGAGAGGAGGAGGAGGAGGAAGAAGAAGAAGAAGGGGGATCGGGAGCCGACCGGCGTTTCGGCGATCCTTGGGCTGTCCCGCCTTGACGAGGACCTCGAGGTCGACGAGGCTGAGGGACATTAGACCGAGGGTGAGGCCGGACATGAGGCCTGCGAACAGGACCAATCCCGCGGAAATTATCAGGTACAGCCAGAACTTCGCACCGCAGCAGGAGTGATCGCCTCCCCCCGCCATCTTTCCTCCACCACCGCCGCCTCCGCCAATCACCAGCTGTGCTGATCTCTCTCGCTCTCCCGAAGCAAGCGATCGATGGGAGGAGGAAGAAGAAGCACACTGCAAGCAGTAGCTAGGGATGGTGCTTCGGCTTCTGCAGAAGCGAGATGCCGAAGAAGAGGAGGGGAATTGGAAGAAAGGATAGTTAAATGGAGGCTTGGACGGGATCAAGTTGTCACTAGTATAATTAATTTTATCGGTTACAATTACGTCTCCAACTCCACTAATGGAGCTCATTTCCAAATACATGATGAAATAAAAAATAAATTAAAAATATTTACAAGATATTTATATTATATTTATTTATTTATATTTTTTTTATAACAAAATAATAAAGCATAACTTTATTACTTGAATTGATGAAGAACTATAATATATTAGACAAAAATTAAAGGGGTGTCATTTATTTTATTATCATATCCCTTCTTTAAAAATATATTAAAAAGGTATCTTTTATTATATTTTTCATTTGAAAAATATTTGTATTCTAATATTATTCTAGCAATTTTAATACAAAGTATAACAGTTGTGGCTACGTGTGTGTATATATATAATATTATGATATTATTACAATAATTTTTATAAATTGAAATTAATTAAAATTATTATAATTTATAATAATTTTAATCAGAATTATTATAATAAGTATTAATTTTGACCAAAACTAATACATTTACAACAATCTTAATCAAAATTGATACAATTAATTTTGATTAATAAACTGTTATATATTGTAAGAATATTGATATAGCTAGTCCGAGTCAACTCAATCGAATGGTCGTCCTATCAAAATCTTGTACAATTCGACTGACATCCTTCATAACAATAGAGTTCTATCAAACTCTACCTCCTTTATTTGCATGGTCATAGTAATTTTGGGATGACAAAGAATCTTAGTTAAGCGGACTCTTTCTAACCTCAATCTTCGACAATCTCTGACGCACAACTGACCCTAATAAAGCCATCTATTGAGAAAGCGACATCAGACTAACGACTAGACAATCCTACATTGGTGAAGCTAGCTAGCAAGCGAGAGCTTGTTCATGTGATCATCCACCCTGCCTGCTTAGGACCTTCCACCTCCACGGCCAAGATTCCGCAGAAGTAAGTGAATATATAGTTTTCTTCTCTCACGTGAAGGTTAATCTTCTCCGTCTTTTTTTTTTCTTTCGAGCTCCTACACTCTCTCGCACACGCACAAGACTTCCCTCTCAACCAGTCACTAACTTGACCGTCGGAGGGGGTCCCACCGATAATGTTGACCCCCAACTAACGCATTTCGATTCGTAGGAATCGAACAACAAGTGCACTGGAGCACCCATCTCAATCGCAATCGTAAAGGAAGAATTAGAGAAGAAACTCGAATGAGTGCAAAAGGACACCATCATAGAACTGTTATAATAATAGTGGAATAGTCTTAACCAAATTAGGACAAATTTGATTAAGTTAAAATAAAAATAATTTGACGAAACACTAATTCACATATAAGAATTTTTATATTATTGGTATAATTGACCTCAGGTTAAACTTGACCAGGATGACCAAGCTTGGGTTGACTCAAGTTTGAGTTTCGATATTTAATCAATATGTTAGTAAAATGTCGAGTAGGTCATGGTTGACCAAATATTTGACGATGTTAGAAATTCAATGGGAAGTTGGCAAGAGGAAAGTCCAAGTGAGTTAAGATTAATCTAACACTTAGTGATGGGAAGTCCAATAAAAAGTTGGTAAAAGAAAAGTCAAAGCGGGTTATGGAAGAACGGACACTTAGTGATAAAAAAATCTAGCGAAAAGTTGGCAAAAGAAAAGTTCAAGTGGATCAAGATTGACTGGGCACTTGGTGATTGGAAGTCCAATGAGAAGTTTGTAAGAGAAAAATTCTAAGTGAATCATGCAGAACTTGACACTTGACACGAGATGGAAAGTCTAAGTGGATCATGAAGGATCGAACACTTAATGATGAGAGAAGTCTTGGTAGGTCAAGGTTGACCAGATGTTAGGAATGGAAAGTCCTAACAGGTCACGGATGATTGGATGTTGGACAAAGAAAGTCCTAACAGATGAAGGTTAATCGAATATTAGGCAACGTGAAATCTGAGCATGTCATGAATGAATAGATATTGGGCAGAGGAAGATCTGATAGGTTGAGGTTAATCGGATATATAGCAAGACATGAATTCAGTATTGAAAAAGTTGAAATTAGGGTTAGCAATTAGTTCACCAATTGATTGGCAAACCCTAAACCCAGAATTCCAGAAATGTTGCTTGGGCAATCGATTGGTGTAATCAACAGGGGCAGAGCCACGAGGGGGGCAGGTAGGGGCCACCGCCCCCAGCTTTTTGATTTATTAATATATTTATTTTAAAATTAATAACTAATTGTTAAATATTTAAAATGTGGCCCCCCCCTCTCGTGGAAACCTGCCTCCGCCCCTGGTAATCGATTACGGCAATTGATAGGACCAATCGATTGACAACTTATTAGGTAGCGAACAGAACGTGTTGGAATCAATTGGTTCAATCAATTGGAAGTTATCAATCGATTAGGGCAATCGATTGACTAGACAAAAATAGTCATTCTATAGGTTAAACGGTCGGATCTGATATGATAATTGATTGGTGAGTGAGACCAATCGATTAGTTGACAGAAATTAGCCAAAAGAACACCCTTTAAAAGAGAATTTCATGGAGATTTGAATGTATTAGTTCTTGAGGGGTCAGAGGCGAAGTGCTATTTTATTTTCTTCCATCAAGAGATTATTCAAAGTAACAAACAAGCTTATAAAGTATAGATTTCATATGTAAAATTTATTTTACTTTCATTTGATTTTATATTCATCTTGTTGATTGTGTTCTTGTAAGAACAAGTTGTAAAAAATTTCTTCGGCTCCGAAAGGTTTCCTCCCGGAGTTGTACATGTGAAATAACATTTAAATTAAGGTTTTCATTGCATGTGTATTCAAACGACAAACACAAAATTAAGATGAGAAGTAATCAAAAGTATTCATCCCCTTTAACTCATACGATCGTAACATATATCCCTAAACTACTATAATAATATTTGTTCTATAAAAAAATAGAGAATATCTGTTTGATATTTATTTTAAAAAGTAACACTTTTTAAATGATAATAATCATAAAGAGCAGGGCTTTTGGATTCTTGCTCAATATATTTGCTTTATGTTTAATTTATTTTTAAAATATTTTATTTTATTTTCCATTTTCAGATCGTCACAAATTAGGTGAACGATAAGGTGGGTGGGTTTCCACCTCCACTTGTAAACCCTAAAACTCGTAAGATTTGTTGTCTTCCATACATCCTTAAGCCCAAAACAGGCATATTCACTAAATTACACGCCTAATGACATTGTCTATGTCGATAATGATGGACTTAATTACTCTATAATGGTCATTATTACTAGGATTAGGTAAAGAATGAAGTGTTAGGTACCGACCTAATCGAGATTAATTATATTAATCGATTTACTTGAAGAGGTGGAAGCCAGAAGCCAAGTCCCTCCAAAATAAAATATATTGAAATTCCAAGTATTTTATTTACCTATTTTAGCCGTTTATAATTTTCTCAGTTTATTTTGTTTATGTTTCCCTTCCACAAATTATCGAGTAAATGATACTAAAAGTGTTTATCGGAACTTTGATTTATGATTGGAAGGATACGGATTCGATTTCGTATCATGCGGATAAAGTGTCCATATTTTTTAAATATAAAATATATTAGTTAAAAATACAAAATTTAACCTAAATACAAAATAATAATATTTTTAAATAATAAAAAAATAAATATTTAGTTATGTATTTTTAAACTTAAAATAAATTATATATATATATATATAATTAATGAGATGATTTTATTATTAAGTCAGTTTAGAATATTCATATTTATAGTGAGGAGTTGATTGAAATTTTTACTCTAAATTTAATTTTTTCTTTACCTCGCGCTTGCATAACATCTTGCGACTCCACGGAGGTTGTTGTGGGATTGTGATACCTCCGCGATCTTGTAGTCTACGGTGTTGGTGTTGGGGGATGGAACAGTAATTTTTAGGAGTGTCAATTTAGGTGGGTCAGATAAATTCGAATCAACTTAAAAATAAATTATTATTAAAATATCTCAATTTGAACTCAACTTGAATTTGAATTCAAGTCAAAATCCTAAATCAGAACCCGTATAACCCAACTAACTCGAATAATTCGAAAAAAAAACTTTTTTTTACTACTTTTCTCCATAATTCTTTATTTTTATCTCAATATTTTATCATTATCATACTAATATTACATAAAACATCTTAACTTTTAAAATAAAATTTTATTTAACCCCCAAAAATTTTCTAAACCCTAAATCTGGGTCAACTCGAATTCGATCTGAATTTAATCAAATCCAAAACTCTCAACCTAAACTCGAAAACCCTCAACCCTAACTTGATTTTTTTTTCCAGATCGGGTTGGTAGGTCAGATCCATATTTGACACCCCTAATAAATTTCATCAGTTTTGCCTGATGTGGTATGAAATTTTAAATCATGAATAAATATTTAATTGTTTAGTGTTAAACTATGTTTTTATTGTGTCAAATGAGATGTGTAATCTATGAAATCATATACATAATTATTATTTTCGACAATGACAACTCTACAAGGAGGGAACATAGTCTCTTTTTTTTACTTCCTTGTTTTAGGCTTTTTTGTTGTTGTTTATGTTTCATGTTAGGTTAGCAGTGGCAAAATAGATCGATTTGCTCGTCTCAATAGACCGTCTACGACTTGAGCAAAGCACATGACTCTACAAATCGCTATCACAAGAGCCTTTCGATAGTGTCCTCACATGTTAGCACGAGAGAAGGGTGGTTATGTCTCGAATATCATAATTTCTTGGCCTAACATATGTCGTTCGTCCTTAATTATTCATATAGTTAGAAGAAATAAAGACATCTCTTTATTACTCATAATTTAATTTCTGAAATACCTATCAAAAATACTAAATCTGATTTTTTTAATCTTGACCGTTCATAAATAAATTTAATTGGTATTTTGTACTATATACATTATTGGATATAATACACTTGTGCCCTCCATTATTGGAGACTGCCGTTGACTTAAGAGTTGGCGGGGAAAGTGGTGGTGGGCCCTCCCTCTCTCACTGTCCGGTCAACTACACGCTGCCTTGCCGGTTCCACCACCGACCCGTTCTTTCAATTGTCAAACTTTATGGTGGCTAAGTATAAATAAATTAGACGATTTGAGATCAGATGCATTACGGACACACCCGGTTGGGTTGGATCGTACCTTTTATGATGTCTCAATTGAATTGATTAATATGAAATAAATTTATTGAAGTAGGTAAAGATCGAATTTCGATAAAGTTAAGATAATACTCTATTCCGTAGTGACCAACTGTAATTTTTTTATTTACCTTTTCAGATATTCATGGGGCCCACCGTGTGGGACGGTTGAGGTGGTGGATTTTATTTTTTATTGAAATACCTTTTATGTCCCGCGCGATCAGATACCCTCCAAGAGACTTTTCCCGACCAGGGACGGAGTCAAAATGGGGGCGATGACGGCCACCATCCTGCTTTAATTTTATAGTGCTAGAGATGTAGGGTATAAAAATAGGAGGTGAATTGGGAATGATGACATGGTAGTCTCTCCTCAACATAAATATACATTTTTCACCCCCTCGATATGAAAATCCTAACTCCGTCATTGCCTCTGATCCGTTTTTGGATACAGTGACTTCTAGATGAAGAAGGATTCTTGCCGAATGAGATTTTATCAGTCTCAACCTTTGACTATTTACTTCAATTGGGTCGTAATCCTCTTCGACATCTCCGTGCGACCTGACACCCTTTAAGAGGACTCAACCCCTCCGACCTACTTGACTATAATGATTCCTGGACGAGGAAGGATCCTTGTCGAATGAAATTTCATTGGTCTTAATCTTCGACGATTCTTGATAAACATAGCATCGACCATAGTGAAACCACTCATGCAGAAGGTGATACCTAACTAACGATCCGACCATGTCAAATGTACGACTCAACTGTGTTGCCCCTAGCACCCTACCTTCTTTCATGTGGCTAATAGATTGGTGACATTTCACTCGTGCGGTTTTCTAATTGGCTTGCCTGACTGTCCGTAGGGCTCGCGTGACACCACACACGGTTACCTTCCTTTGTTGGTTATATAAGGTTCAACAGCAGTAGGTAAAAGGTAGAGTTTTCTTCTCTCAAGTGGAAACTATTCTGGTCCCTTGCAACACTCTCTTGCTCTTTCTCGTGTGCACCTGAGCTTCATCTCTTTGAGCCATGAGCTGATTTGACCGCCGAAGGGATTACGCCGACAATGTTAGCTCCCGCTAACACTTGGTTGGCAATATCAATCATTGCTGATGCGCTTTTGATTGGTAGGACGTCAAAGTTCGATCAATCGAAGGATAGACCCAATCACGACTTTAAGGAAAAAGGGAGAGGAGTGACCTGAGCACAAGGAAGGATCCATCATGATCAATAAATAAATAAATAAATAAATATATATATATATATATAAGGATTTTTTATGGTACTCATCCCCGTGAGTACCTTATATTATACCTTGTGAGCACTATATGTATTTTTTTAATTTAAGATTTAGAATTTAGAATTTTAAATTTAGGATGCATATAATAAAAGTGAAAAAACTCTCTTAAAATTTTTTATTATTAAAATATTAAAAGGATAATATTTTTATTCGATATTGTTACAGTAAAGTTAAGCAAAGCTCCTTCGAATAATGTTTATCAATCTTATAATAATTTTCATCCAAACTAGTTGAATAATATTTGATCAATTTTATTAAGTAGAATTAATTTGGATTAAATTAAAATAGTTTTCATTAATATTTAAATAATTTTGACTGTAACTATTTAGTGATTTGAAATATACTGAAGTAGTTTCAGACCAAAAATATTATAAAAAAATGAAATATAAATATTTTTAAGATTTAAAATGGGTACCTTTCGATAATAATAAAAATAAGGATATCTTTTTGATTTTTTTCACCTGTATATATTTAGTGAAATTGTGAACTCTTTATAGACAATTTTCAGTAACAATATTAGTAGATTATATTTATCAATATTTTTTATTAAATTTATTAAATAAATAAATACAATATCAAAATGAATAAACGAGTTCAAATATTAAATTTATTGACTAACTAAATACATTTATGTCCATACGGAAAAGCAGGTTCGTGCCGCCATTTGACTCAATACGATGACGTCATGGAGATTGATCCTGCCGTCCAACACGACACGCGGCGCAACGACAGGTCCGCATCCGAGAGCAGCGCAGGAGCAGCGCGGTTGACTCGCGCCGCGCGAATGCCACGTCGTCGAGCGGCGAGCCACGTCAGCGCTGTCGCCGAGGCGAAAGGCGCGGAGAGCGAGAGCCAGTCAAGCGGCGCAGCGAACCCGTCGCAGCAGAGGGGACCACCACCAACTTTTCTGAGCTAATATACTCGCCTGACGTACCTCTCTTGTGATTGGCCGATTCGGAATAGATAGCTGATTGGCAGCGGCGGACGCGTAGTCGGTCGAGGTGAGAAAGTGTGTAGAAAATGTGGTTGTGTTTAGTGTTGAGTGTTTGCCTTCCTTTGGTTTACTTCCGCTGACCCGAAGAGAGAGCGAGGGATTTGGGTGGCGATGGGGAGCGGCGCCTCCCGTCACCGTCTTCTCCGCTGCCTCCGCCCCTCCGGCGCCGGAGATGAAGCCGGTGACGGCGGCGGGCGCCATCCGATCTGTGACATCGGCCCGTTGGACGAGGCCCTGGGCCACTCCTTCTGCTACGTCCGCTCGTCCTCCCCCGCCCACTCCCGATCCTCCTCCCTTTCGTCCGGAGATGGAGGCGGAGGTGTGGTGGGTGGCGGAGGGGAGATTGCTTTCAAGACCATCTCCGGTGCGTCCGTCTCCGCCAACTCGTCCGCGCCTCTTCCCTTGTACGACCCCGCTGGCCGCCCGAGCCCTGCTGGCTTCCGGAGCTCTTCGTCCTTCTCGGCCATCCCGCTCCAGATCTCCGCCGCTGCGGTGGCCTCCGGGCCGCTCGATCGCGGGTTCTTTCTCTCCGGCCCGATCGAGCGGGGGGCGCTCTCCGGCCCCCTTGAGCCTGTACCCTTCTCTGGTCCCCTCGGGAATAAGAAGAAGCGTCGTGGCATCGCCGGTAGGCTCCGGAAGCCGATGCTCCTGCGACGGAGCATATCGGAGAAGAATCGTCCGTGGGTCTTCCCCCTCCGGAGCTTCCCCTCTCGGCAAGGCGATCAGGAAGTCGATCCCTCTGCGTCCGTCGCCGAGGAGAACGTGCAGTGGGCTCACGGGAAAGCCGGGGAAGACCGGGTCCACGTGGTCGTCTCCGAGGAGCAGCGGTGGCTCTTCGTCGGGATCTACGATGGGTTCAATGGACCAGAAGCTCCAGAATTCCTAGTTGAAATTCTCTACCCTGCGGTTTTGAGCGAGCTCCGTGGGCTTTTCTGGGAAGATGTCGTAGAGGGCACACCCGAGGATGCAGATTTTGATGAAGGGAACGAGAAAAGGGTCGCCTTTCAAGAGGATTCCAGGGTTGGAAAACGGCTCTGGGAGTTGCTGGCCGAGGGCGATGGTGAACTTGACATCTCTGCAGGGTCTGGTGGGTTCGCTTTCACTTTATCGAAGATGAGGTATGGGGTCGGTAGCTGGCGGAAGGATGGCCGGAGGATGTGGTTTCCCAAGTGGAGATACGATTCCGAGGAAAAGGTCAAAGAGATCAAGGAAGTCACCACGACCTGTAGACGCAGGAAGAGGAAGAAGGGTCCTGTGCCCGACCATGGATTGGTTTTGGCAGCGCTTGCACGGGCATTGGACACCACAGAGCACGAGTACTTGGAGATGGCGAATAAGGTGATGGACTGCAACCCTGAGCTAGCCCTGATGGGATCCTGCCTGCTGGTTGTCTTGATGAGGGATGAAGATGTTTATGTGATGAATGTAGGAGACAGCCGAGCAATTGTGGCACAGTATAGACCAAAAGGAAACGCCAATGTGAGGGTTGGAGGAAACGGAGAGAGTTTGGAAATTGAAGGATCCAATCAAGAATTGGAATTGGGAGCATTGCAGCTATCAGTTGATCACAGCACGAGCATCCAGGAAGTAAGTTTGCATCTAAGAATTGCGCATTTAATTTAAGGATTTGCTCAATCGTCTGGCTCAAACTTTTTCATTCTATAATATGGCAAATAAGGTGTCTTAAGTGTAGTCTTTATTTACTTTTCCCTGTTAGGTAATGAAAATTCATGAACAAGTTAGCTTCTGGTTTTATTTCTCTCATATCAGGTTTCACAGAGATGAATTATTGAATATCTATATAGAGGATTTCCGCTATAACTAATCTAAGGGTGTATTTGCTAGCTTCTCTTCACTTATAGCTTGGTTTTACTGGATAGAAGTTCTCTACTGGATCTATCTTTGCTCGTGACATGCTCTTGAGAAGTTGTCTCTTTTCTCTTAAATGGGTTTTTGTTTCTACAGGAAGTACTTAGAATAAGACAAGAACATCCAGATGACAATAAATGCATAGTAAATGGCAGAGTAAAGGGAAAACTGAAAGTCACAAGAGCTTTTGGGGCTGGTTTTCTCAAACAGGTACTGTTTTTTCCATTAAGCTGTATCTGTTATCCACGCCAAGTTGTCTTCGTAGATGCTCCCAAGTAATAATGAAAAAAAAAATATGTTCTAAGTTTCTTGCTTGAGAAAAAAAACCTTTCCTGTAGTGAGCAGAAATTCTTTACATTTTCACTCTGCATTTTCACAGCCCAAGTGGAATGATGCATTGTTGGAAATGTTCCGGAATGACTATGTAGGCACTGCACCATATATATCTTGTACACCTTCACTTTGCCACTATAAGCTGGGAGCAAATGATCAGTTCCTTGTTCTCTCTTCTGATGGTTTGTACCAATATCTGAGCAATGAAGAGGTTGTCTTACATGTACAAAGTTTCATGGAAAGGTTTCCAGATGGAGATCCTGCCCAAAGTTTGATAGAGGAACTTCTCTTCCGTGCTGCCAAAGAAGCTGGTAATGAATTGTCTTCATTCTTATTTTTCTCAGTGTTACTCATAGAAGTTTCAATACTTTGATTTTTGATGTTATCTCAGCTTCTATTGAATGCATTAGCATTGATTGTATGAATGAGTAGTTTTAAACATAATGACAGATGTGACTTACATCCTACTTCACACTAACATCATAAGATTTACCTTCTTATTCAAAGTGAATGTTGTTATTCTTTAGCAGTTCTCTGGTCTAGTTCAGATGTCATTTGATCATGGGACTAAGGGACTGAAACTTTATTAAAGAAGATCATTTAAAATTAACTCATTATTATTTTTTCCCTAAAATAAAACCTGGGCGGATCTGAATGTTTAGTTGTCAAAGTCTCAATTAACGAAGTGCAAAGATTTTATAAGTTAGATCAATTATACTTCTGATCTTAGGTTAAATATTTTATAGATGCATCTCCTTTTTCCCCTAAAATAAAACCTAGGTGTGTCTAGAATGCTTAGTCATCAAGGTCTCGATTATACTCCTGATCTTAGGTTAAACACATTAAGTTAATCAGTCTTGACTTTTTGGTTTGTTTGTAGATCTTTTGTTATCTAGTCTATCCTGCTTGTTGAATATCATGCCAAAACTCAAATTTCAGGGCATCCAAATACCAAAGCTTAAATCCTGAAACTGTATAACATGCCAAACAAAAAGTCTTACTTGTGCAATTTGAGTTCTTAAAAATATGTACATATTAAAAAAGAATATGGAACATTAATTATAATGATAATGATGCATAATAATATTCATGTTGAGAGGAGATCTGTGAAAGAAATGGTGTAAGATTAAGTCTCATGGGTTTGATTTATTTGTTGAAACATGCCTGATTAAATATTCTTATTGAAGGATTAGACTTCGACTTAACCTTCTTAGCCTTCTTAGCTTTCATATCCCATCTGCATGGTTATGCAGCTCCCAAATATGGTAGGCAACCTTTTTCATCCCAAGTAAGGATGCTCAGTATGATACATCGAATCTTGCCCATTTGCTTATGTGCTGCTTTTTTAAACAGTGGAAGAGACTAAAAAATTTAGCTTTCACAATTTTTTCAATCGTCCAAGGATTATGTTTCTTTTTGGTTGAAGAATTGAAGAACAATTATGCTTCAAAAAACAATCACTCAGAAATTTCTTGATCTCATGGACAACACCTAAGAACAAATAATGGAAAACCCCATAAATTCTCCAATTTAAGAAAAACAATTTAATGCAGAATGTTTTGCTGCTCACTAGATTTTACTTATGTGTGACGCGATTTGCTTGCAGGTTTGGACTTCCATGAGCTGTTGGACATACCTCAGGGAGATCGCAGAAAATACCATGATGACGTCACAGTAATGATTATCTCTCTTGAAGTTGATGGTAGAATATGGAAGTCATCTGGAAAATGTGTGAAATGTTGAGGATCTGGATAGCTTTCTCTTAGCACATGCAGCCACCAGCTCTCTGCAACATTACATTCATGTTTACAGAAGCTTAAGCCAAGAACACATCGTTCTATCCATGACATGATCTTGAGACGAGCCATTTTGAAGGGCAATGTCGAATGTCTCAGTTTACTGAACGAGGCTGCTCATTCAGTGGGTCAACAAGAGCTGGTTTGGGCTGAGAAAGAGGCAAAAGGAAGCTTCATGTTTAGTAACTGCTTCCACTCGGTTTGAGGTTCACCATCAAGAAATTTGAATTTGGAATGCCTACAAGTTTTTCAGAATGAAACGAAATAATCTGCAATGCTCTCAGCAAATCATATTTCACCAAGTCAGATTTTTTTAATTTTTTGACAGAGTTGGATCACCTTTTGCACTGATTGCAAGCATGCATTCCCTCTCGCGGAATCAAACTGCATCAAGAAAGCACTGTAAGATAAGAAAATTTTGATCCAAACTAATTTTCCAGCTTCCTATCTTATCCTCTAGATTTGACTCTTTCCCGACATAAAATGCAGTGTAGAACTTCATCCAGTTAATTGTCACAGATTTACTCCTCAAATATTTTGAAATTACTTTGTTGAATTCCTAAGATCTGTCTTTCCTTGTAGTATATTACCTATGTGCCTTTGGCAATTTTATCAAATAGGAAATCATCATGATTGAAATAAATATGTAACATATTTGACTGAAATCTAGAGATGGTGATTTTCTTTCTGAGGACATCATGATTGAATTGATTGATTCTGTTTAGTTGCCAACATGAAGTTTGTTAGCTCCTTGCTAATTTAATATTGTTCACAAAGAGTAGGTAGGTGTTGAATGTTCAATACCTTCAAAAATTACATTCAAGTGGAAATAAACATAATAAATATGTAACTTTTAGTCATAAATGATGTAACATTTTTGATGCTCAAATGATCTAGAAAAACTTGTCCAGTAAGTTGAATTGCTGGCAACCAATGGCTTGACCCCACACTGCACTTGAATGATTGCACAAGTTTCCTTAATGAAGAAAGGAACATTGCAGAGTCCTCCATTTACTGTTGCTGGGATATATGTGCCAACTCCTTGTCCATATCCACTACGCCCTCCCAGCTCAACCTACATATTTATTAATCAGAATATTTGCTCAAATCCCCCCACTCTATCTACTTTTTCCATTTGCCTCCTAAAGTCTAAGATTTATTTGCTCCAAGGTCTGAGAATGACAATTTTAGTGTTCGGTTTGATAAAATTCATTTATTTACTTTTTATGAGTATGAAGTAGTAGTAAAGTGGCTCTCGGGGTATAATTGAGTTGGTTATGACGAGACAGACTTGTTAAAGTGGGCAAGCGTCGAATCTAGGTGAAGTCAAAGTAATGCTCTCTTTCGTTGTGACCAGTTGTGACTTCTCAATTTATCTCCTTACATATGATTGCAGGGTCGACCGTGTGAGATCGCTGGAGTGACATATTTCATCTTTTACTGAAGAAGTAGTGGTAAAATACTTAATAGAATAAATAAAAAGATCAAAATTTGAATCTCAATAGAAATAAATATTTTAAAAGTTGATATTTAAATGTGTATGAATTATATTCTAAATTTACTTGATAAAAAATTTTATGAATAAATTTATTTATTAATTTGTATAAAATTTAATTATAAGTTTATTTCTTAATTTTTTTATTAGATACATAAAAATATAGTAATTTAGGGCATCCATAATGTTACTGAATATTACTTTCAAATATTTGTGATTTCCACGTTTACATCATTAATCAAATGTCTCTTTCCTCAAATGTCTCAACTTTCACAATGAAATATATCACAAATCAAATATTTATGGATCACACTTATCAAATATCTCACTTCTAAATATCATAATTAAATATCTCACCAACTAAATATTTATAAATCCCACCGATCATTTTAATAATTTACATTTAAATAAAATTATTTATAATTATAATGTTAATTTAATATTAAATAAAATTAATTTAATACTATTATATTATTTAATTCTAATTATTATATTATTTTTTATAATAAAATAATTAGAAATCATCGGACAAAACTTTTTGTCTGGTGATTTCTATTCACTTCACAAATATCCCCCCATCAAATATCCCCATTGGAGATGTCCTTATAAATTTTTAATAGGTTAAAATTAATAAAATAAAATAAGTTTTTTGAATTAAATAAATATTTAACGAGTTTGATAAGTAAATAAAATATATTTGAACACAACTAAATTCGACTTGGAGAGGAAGTATTCTAATATTATATTATAATTTTTTTTATTTGTTCTAGAAATTTATCAAATGCACTTGGAGTATTGAGTTGACCATTTTTATTTCTAACATAACAAAAATAATAAACTAAATAAATAAATAAAATATCTTTTCATCTTAACGATAAACATGAAGGCATCCAAATTGAAGTCTACTACAAAAATTTGACACTCAATCGAAGGACAGTGATTTTTGTACTTATTTTCAAATAATTGTACGACTTTTAAATTTGAGTCAAACCCATCAAACATTGACCTCGTGAACATGATAAAACTCATTGCATCCAAACTTAATTAATTCTAATTCTAAGTCAAATCTATTTATCCTTCCATATATTTTGATTTATTTCCTTTCAACTATATGAATTATGCCACAAATATTGAGACTTTTTGGTGTTTTCTTTTTGAAAAAAGAAAGTAGAAATCTATAGAAAGTTCAACAAGAGTTACTAAAGTTTAAATGGATTATTATATTTAAAATGCCCCCTAAGATTTAATATTTTTTATTAATGCTGAAAAGCTCTATAGTGCTTTTATTTTATTATTAAAATATTTTGGTTCTATTAGATTGGTGATTTGGATAATAATTTAGGAAAGTGAAATAAATATTTCAATTGAGATATTTTCATAGTAAAATATAAATAGTAAGTGCAAACATTGATATTTTTAAATTAGACTTTAATTTTTCAAGAATAATGTTTAATAGTTTGTTTAAAATACCATTAAAATAAGGGGGAAATTAAAAGGGGTTTTTTTTATCTAAAAAAGGCACCATAATCTTAAAAAATAAAAAAATTCAATAACACCCATCTTATTTTTTTTTTAATTTAAAAATATCTTTATTACAATAATAGTTATAATTTTATAACTGTTACGATATGAATAATATTGAATTCATATTATCATAGTTATAAAATTGTAGTTGTTAAAATGTAAATATTTTTCCACATGATTTTTTTTACTTAGTCAAAAGGAATTTAAATTTGATAATTTTACTTAAAATTACTATAACATATTATAGTTTTAACTAAAATAGTCAAAATTATTAACATTGTAATAGTTTTGAACAAAGCTATTATAAGTTATAGTAATTTGAATAAAATTAATATTAGTTTTGGCTAAAGTTAGTATAATAGTAGTAGGATAAAAGTATTTTAAAGATGAAAATTATTTTAAAAATTAGAACATCCTTTTAATAATAATAATAATAATAAAAATCAATGGCATTTTTTTTATTTTCGCCTACAAAATTATATTAATATTAAAACACTTTAAAATTTTATTAAAGTATATTATATTCAAGGTTAAAATAAAATAAATAAATTAGAGGCCATTTTGATATTAATAAAACTCAAAGGACATTTTTAGAAAGGCTAGTAAAAATTAGGAGCATTAAAAAAAATTCCCCTTGGTCCGAAATAAATGTAGCAAGGTATTTAAAATAATTCAAAATAAGTCCTGATCAAAGTTGAAAAATGACACCCTCAATTTTCCGAAATTACAAGGGGAATTCTCCAAATTAATCGCCAGCAATATAAAGCAAAAAATTCTAGAAGAAGAAGAAGAGGAAGAAGAAGAGGAGTGCTCATCCTTCGCTCTTCTCTCGAG
>JBBMKF010000046.1:2784094-2794449 GCA_037834155.1 Curcuma caesia | reverse complement strand
TCTCCGCCTCCGAACAAGGTTCGGGAAGGAGACCACTAGTGGACGGGCGCCTCCCGTGATTAGGCCTTGGACGTACTGACCCTGGGGGGTTAGGAACCAAGTAAATCCCGCATGTCCCCTGCCTTATTTTTCTAATTCCGCTGTTTTAGTATTTGATAGTAAACGAACGAATCGAAAAAGTGATATGCGCTATTCACCCCCCCTAGCGCGTACACGATCCTACAAAAAGTCTTGGTTTGGATAATCAGGCAAGAGAAATTCCTAATTGCAGGCTAGGCAAAGACAAGTCCTGATTTAGAGAATCAGGCAGAAGTCTTGGCAGAGTTGAAGCACCAGGTGAAGTCTAGACTGGTCAGGAGGACCAAGTTATAGCAGAAATCTAGGTTGGTCTGGAGGACCAAGCCACAGTAGAAGACTGGGATGATCTGGAGGATCGAGCGGTAGCAGAATTCTGGGCTGATCAAGGAAGACCGAGCCACAACACAAATCCTAGGGGTTGAGGACAGAGCCGAGTAAAAGTCCAACGAGTCAGAAGGACTCAGTAGGGAACAGGTAAATTCTCCTGAGAGGAGTGGGTGAGGACGCGTTCCTAAGGAGAACAGTAGACGTCGGTCTAACTCAGGGTCTCACTATAGACCTGAATTTAAGACCCAGAGGAAGTTCTAGGAACTAACTCTAAAAAGTATTTTATTTTGCATGTTATTTCACTAACACTCTTTCAGGGTTGGAAAAACTGATTAACGCAGACTCCGAGCAAAACTAGCTCAAATTTACTGTTGGAGTCAATTCAACTGGAGGTTCGAATCGACTCGAGCTGAGTCAGCCAGCATCGAAAGTCAATCACATTCAGTTTTCCACCACATGAGACTTGAGTCGACTCAAGGTGACTCAAAGTCGACTTAGATAGAGAAAAATGAGTGGGAAGACTCCACGTTGGATTGGAGTCGACTCAGAAAGGACCTGAGTTGACTTAGTCAATGGATAACGAGAAGGAAAGCAACATCTATCGGAACGGTGCCATGTCGGACTCGAGATCCGAGTTGAGTTGACTTAAGTGCAGTATAAAAGAAGGGTTCGAGCAGCAGCCTTACAACAATTCTTTTCAACGATTCCTTCACACCGCGCTCATGATGACAACGCTCTGATCATTCCTATACATTCCAAGAGCCGTCGCTACGCCGTAATTGCTAGAAGTTGCAAATCCAGTACGATCCGACAGCGACATTTGGTAACAAGCAATTACTTTGTATTTAATTTATTGTTGCCAAGATTTCAATTAGTTTTTGTAATCGATGACTTGTGTCCGTGAGGAACAAGTTGAGTTAGTGGATTGCCTATAAGAAACGGTCAAGGATCGTGGGCCTTGGAGTAGCAGCCTTGGGCTGTGAACCAAGTAAAAAAGAAATGCGTACTTGTGTGTTTTGTCTTCATCTTTTTCTATTTAAATTTGCTTCCGTATTTGCTTCTGCTTAATGCGCTGTTTTAAAGTTGAAAATCTGAAAAGCGTAAACACGTTATTCACCCCCCTCTAGCGTGTTTTCTCAATCCTACATTTGCCACCATAACGAATCCCTCTGGTTGCTTCATATAGATGTTCTCTTGAAGACTTCCATTAAGGAAAGCTGTCTTAACATCCATTTGCCAAATCTCATAATCCATATGGACAGCAATAGATAAAAGAATCTGAATAGACTTAAGCATGACTACTGGCAAAAAGGTCTCCTCATAATCGATTCGCTCATTCTGAGTATACCCTTTCGCAACAAGCCTTGCTTTAAAAGTTTTTACCTTCCCGTCTGATCCTCTTTTCCTTTTGCAGACACATTTACATCCAATGGCTTTTACACTATTTGATGGTTCTACAAGCTCCCAGACTTGATTTGAATACATAAATTCTATTTCAGAGTTCATTGCACTTTGCCAAGATGCTGCATCTTTATCTTGGAGTACTTCATCATATGTCCAGGGGTCAGTTTCATATTCACCAGGGACTAAGCTCGAAGACTCTTCCAAAAACATGAATCTGTCAGGTTGTCTAACAACCCTCCCACTACGACGAGGCACTATCTGTAATTGTGCATCATTTGTGACAGTCACTTATGGTATCTCATCTTGTACCGTTGGTACTAAAGTAGAAGTGCTCCCTCTTATTTCCTCTAGAACAATATTACTCAAGGGCTTGTAGTTCATTACGTAGTCTTCTTCTAAAAATCGAGCATTCATGCTAACGATGACCTTCTGATCTTTAGGACTATAAAATAAGTCACCCTTCGTTCTTCTAGGATAGCCCATAAACAAACGAGCTTTCGTATGTGATTCTAACTTATCCGCATCTCCCTTCACCACATGTGCTGAACTATCCCAAATCTGAATGTGTTTCATACTAGGCTTATGCCCATTTCACAATTCTGCGGGAGTAGAATGTACTGACTTAAAAGGTATCAAGTTTAGAACGCACGCCGTCGTTTCTAGAGCATATCCTAAAACGAATTCAGTAATTATGAATAACTCATCATTGATCTAACCTTTTCCATAAGAGTCCTATTCCTTCGTTCTGCCACACCATTCTGTTGGGGTGATAAGTGACTCCTAAACTCTCCTAAGAGGTACTCCCCATCACGATCAGATTGTAGTATCTTGATACTTTTACCATGATGTTTCTCCACATCAGTCTTGTGCTCTTTGAACTTATCAAAGCATTCAAACTTGCGACGCATCAAATAAATGTACTCATATCTCGAATAGTTGTCTATAAAAGAGATAAAATATTTGAAACCACCTCTTTCCTTGATAGTCATAGGTCCGTACAAATCAGAATGAATCAATTCCAACACTTCTTTGGCTCTATACTCCTTTACCTTAAAAGACCTCTTGGTCATTTTTCCTTCCAAGCAAGACTCGCATATTGGAAAATTTTCCACCACTAGTGAACTCAAAAGTCCATCGGCTATTAACCTTTGAATTCTACTCAAGTTAATAAAACCTAACCTTAGATGCCAAAGATATATTTGGTTCATTTCTGAAGGTTGCTTTCTCTTATTAGAATTAGACGATGTGTTATTAATTTTCATTTGTTGCATCACGGAAATTATTGGATTAAGAGTATACAAATTGCCAACCAACGCACCAGAATAGATATTTATCCTATTTTTCTTAACAACAACTTTATCATCAAAAGAAATAGAATATCCATTCATAAATAATTTAAAAATTGAAATCAAGTTCTTTCTAAAATATGACACGTAAAGACAATTTCTCAAAATCAAAGTTTTATTTCTCTCAAAAGATAAATAAACATCTTCCACTGCAATAGCCGCCACTTTCGTAGCATTGCCCATGTAGACGGTGATCTCCCCTTCATATAGTCGCCTGGTTTCCTGGAACCCCTACAATGAATTGTAGACATGATCAGTGGCTCCCGTATCTACACACCAGGTACCAGTAGATAACACCGCTAAACATGTTTCAACAACTAAAGAATAAGATATACCTTTATTGTTCTCTTTTCTGCGAGGACAGTCCTTCTTCCAATGTCCAGACTGCTTGCATGTGAAGCACTTGCCCTTTGGCTTCTTCACACCTGCCTGCGGCCCAGCCACTTGAGGTCCAATCATCTTCTTTGCCGAACCGACTTGTTTCTTCCTCTTCTTTCAGCCTTTCGGCTTAGAAGCAGAAATGTTTTCAGCAATGTGAACTTGAGAGCTTTGATAAAATAGCCCTTCTGCCGCTTGGAGTTCTGCCAGAAGTTCCGCTAATGAATAAACCCTTTTATTCATGTTATAGTTTAGGTAGAATTGCTCAAAATTCTTGGGTAGTGATTGTAGAATGATATCGACCTGGGTTTTCCCATCGATTTCAGCTCCAAGGACTTTCATCTCATTTAAATGAGCCATCATCTTGAGGATGTGATCCCTCATGGGTGTCCCTTTTATCATGGTGGTCGTCATTAAGTTTCTCATAGCCTCTTGCCTGGCAGCTCAATTCTGGTATCCGAAGAGTTCCTTGAGATTGAGCATCATGTCATAGACAGTAGGTATGGTATGAAACTAATGCTATAACACATTTAACATAGAAGTTAAAATGTAATACTGCGCCATCTCATCTGCCTTAATCCATTTTCTACGTCTCTCTATCTCCTCTTCACTAGGATCTTTATCAGGCACGCTAGGACAGACCTCGAAAAGTATAAACTTATACTCTTCAGCAGTTAAAACAATGTCCAAGTTCCTTTTTCAATCAATATAATTAGGATCTGTAAGTTTGTTTTCTTTTAGAATAACAGCAAGTGAATTGAAAGCCATAATGAAATCCTGAGAATCACAAATAATATATTTGGTCAAAACTTTAGAATTTAAAATAATATTGATTCTTCAAACAATATAATTTAAATTCACTAACATCTCAAACACTGGGAATTTTGTATACCACGATCATGTGGAGGTATACGAATTCAAGCATTTGTAAGAGGAGATTTTACCCATTAATTTTATTATCTTGTCATCCTAACTTTATAATAAATAAAATTAATAGTTGTTTTATCTTTGACCACACAAATAATAGTAATGACTCCGATGGGGAGGATACTATTAGATGCGTTCTAAGTGTAAATCATTACTTGATACTAAGTCCATTATTTAGAATTGTGCCCCTTCAGATGGAGAAGATCACACACACCTAAATAATTTTCTATAATCATCCATAAGGAAGTTTGATCTAGTGATCCGCAAACAAACTCATCCTATATGGAGGAAGGCACTCAAAGTCAACACGCAAGTTTGAATGCATCACTTATAAACCAGTAATGAAAGCATTGAGATTTATTTAAATAATCCCTCTCCCACTTAGTTATTTAAAATGAGGAATTTTAACACATGCATTAAACAATAGCATATCAAATGACATATAGGCAATAAATGTAAAAAAATAAATTTTTAACTATTATAGCCTTTTCAAAATATCCACCGTTCTTGAATATGACGCCAATGGAGTTGTGTCTATCTTGCTTCCTTCTTCACCGTGCCTCCGATCATCAAAATACATCATGCATAGCAAGGATACAAGCCGCATAAAATAAAATTTACATCCATCGATTCTATACTCCATAAAGGAGTTTACATGTAATCTAGATCGAACAGTAAATTAAAATAATTATTACAAGAACAATCATGCACACAAAATAACCTCGACATGCCCGAGGGTTCCAATCATTTACAACAATATATTATGTCATAATAGTTGGAACTAGGATTCCTGTAACCACAGAGTTAATCTTTTGCTCATCCTACTATTATTCTGCCTAAATTTATATATGAAAAGTGCATAAATTAACTGAAACCAAACAAACAAAGCCCGAACCTATGCTCTGATACCACTTGAAGGTGCCTGGAATTTCATCCTATTCAATTTCTGTCAGACAAAAAATTTATAGGGACAGAACCTTTCCAAGTAACCTACATAATCGATCAAACATGTGCTTGATTGAAACATAAGACCGTAGACTCTTGTGTTAGTATTCAGGATTCATATAAAGAAAAATAAAGGAATAACGATACAGCGGAATAAAATAGTTATACCTTTTCTTTATAGATTGTGTAGATGATTGTACGTATCCGAAAACCTCTTGATCTTCTGTTGTATTCCTCTCCTCTTCTTGGAAGTCGTGTAGGCGATGATCTACCAAGATAGACTCCACCCAACTCCTTCTTTTCTTTTCCTCCAAACCGATGGCAACAAGAGGATCTTCTTCTTCCTTCTTCTCTTCTTCTTTCTCTTCTTCTTTCTCTTCTTCTTCTTCTTCTACTCTTGGTCGCCGACCCTAGTAAGGGAGAAGAGCAAGGTGTGCTCCAGCCCTAGCACAAGAGGAAGATGATCTACTAAGGGCGCCGGCCCTAGCACAAGGAGAAGAGGTTCTAGTGGGGCGTCGACCCTAGCTTGAAGAAGAGAGGCTCTTGAAATTAAAGGGGGAGGGCGCCGACCCTAGGTTGAAGAACAACAAGGGGTGGTCGGCCACAACTCTTAAGGAGTTAGGTTATCTCTTGAGCCACCCCTTCTCCTCCTTTTATAGCTTTGCCATCTTAGAATGTTTAGGAAAAAATTAACCGAATTAATAAAATTTTGTTGGCTAACAAACTTAACTGAATTAATAAAATTTTGTTGGCTAACAAAATTAACTGAATTAATAAAATTTTGTTAGCTAACAAAATTAACATAATTCTAACAAAATTCTTAACTGAATTCTAACTGAATTCTTAACAGAATTGTTAACAGAATCTTATTGGGTGGATACGAGGCTTTATCCAGAGGTTACAACAGGGACCTAGAGGAGGAATTAGTTTTGGCCTTCTGATGGGCTTGGGCTTCCTATGTTCATCCCAAACACAACTTAAATCTATCAATAATAACTCATTCCACTAAAGAGTTATTATTGAACTACTGCACCAATCCCATATTACAATATGGGCTCCTTCTTATCATGAATGTGTTAATCTCCCTGTGTTTAAGATATCATATGCTCGTTAATTAAATGAGTTACTTGTAGGATCGAAGAAACACGCTAGAGGGGGGGTGAATAGGGTGTTTACGCTTTTTTTGATTTTTGATTTTTAGCGAAAGCAAAAATAGAAATGAAAGAGAAAAAGACAAAATACACTTTCTTTTTACTTGGTTCACAGCCCAAGGCTGCTACTCCAAGGCCCACGGTCTTTGATCGTTTCCTGTGGGCAATCCACTAAAAAACTTGCTCCTTACAGATGCAAGTTAGTGATTACAAAAAATCATGAGTTTGGCAACAGCTAAATGAACATACAAATTAAATACTCGTTAACAAAATTGATGTTGAATCTTGCTTGATCTTTAATTTCTGGCGCACTCGGTGTAGCGGCAGCTCTTGGATTGCACGGGAATGAACAGGGCACCAACGTCTCAAGAAATAGCATGAAGAAATCGTTGGAATTGAGTTTTACATGTTGCTGCTCGAGACTTCCTTTTATATTGCCTTCGAGTCGACTCCAATGGGATCTCGAGTCGACTCGAGTCCTACATGGCCTCTTCCCGATCACTTTTGCTTTCCCGCTCATTATCTGCTATCTGAGTCGACTCGAGTCACCTTTCGAGTCGATTCCAATCTGATGTGGAGTCTTCCCGCTCGTTATCCTCTATCTGAGTCGACTTTAAGTCATCTTGAGTCGACTCAAGTCCCATCTAGCGGAGAACTGATCACCCTGACTTCTGAATGCTAGCTGACTAAGTTCGAGTCGACTTGAGCCTTCAGTTGAGTCGACTCCAATAGAAAAACTTAGCCAGTTTTGCCCAGAGTCTACGTTGATAAGTTTTTCAAATCCTGCAAAAGTGTTAGTGAAATAATATGTAAAATAAATTTTTAGAGTTAGTCCCTGGAACTTCCTCTAGGTCTTAACTTCATATCTCCAGTGAGACCCTAGGTTATACCAACGTCTACTATTTCCCTTGGGAACGTGTCCTCACCCACTCCTCTCAGGAGAATTTACCTGTTACTAACTAAGTCCTCTTGACTAGTTGGACTTTTGCTCGACTCTGTCCTCAGCTCCTAGGGTTTGTGCTGTGGCTCGGTCCTCCCTGACTAGCACAGTCTTCTACTGCAACTCGATCCTCCAGATCAGTCCAGTCTTCTGTTGCGACTTGGTCCTCTAGACCAACCCCAGACTTCTGCTACGACTCAGTCCTCCGTACCAGCCCAGACTTCACCTGGTGCTTCGACTCTACCAAGACTTCTGCCTAATCCTCCAGATCAGGACTTTCCAATACCTAGCTTCGACTAAGACTTACGTCAAACATGTACTCCCTACACACTTAGATTAATACCATTAGTCCAAAACATACTTAACTTGAACCTAGTGCCATTATCAAAACTAAGATTCGATCTATTGGTATTTTCTGCACCAACAATCTCTCCCTTTTTGATTATAACAACTTTAGGTTTCAAGTTAAGTTAAACTATTTTTAATAATTAAACAATAAGTTTAATCACAAAGTAAGAACCATGCATACAGAAAAATAAATATGCATGAAGTGTATGGTTCCCCTAAATTCAGTCTCTGCCTGAATTAGTGCTTTGAAAATCCAAACATTTTAAATTTTCAATTTTCTCCCCCTGAATTTTACATTCTCAATTTTCTCTCCCCGTGAATTTCATATTTCTTAATTTTCTCTCCCCCTGAATTTCATATTTCTTTTTAACAAGAACTCAAGTTTTTAACAAAAATTTGTTAAACTCAGGTTAACTTGAAATCTCAAACTTACTCTCCCTATTTGACATAATCAAAAAATTTCTTTAAGGGTTTGAGTCCAAGCTTAATAATAAATACTTAGACAAAAAAATTTATCCTTGGGGCGCATGCCCAACTTGGGTTTTAGCTACCTGCTAGAGAGTAAGAGCTTGACCTAGTTAATCAAGTGTAAGTGTATCATCCCAATATTGGGACACTTAACTTGATCAATATTTATTTAAAGTCTAAGTAAGGTTCGGTGCACTGACTTAAGCATCTTTGTACTTAGACTAGAAGCCTATACATCTCATACCGTTCTATGTTTCACAAATACAAGCAAGTTACCTAGTGTGCTTTGTGAGATGTCCACCTAGATCTATAGGATCATACTTTTTAGGGGTTTGAGTCTAGCTAAGGATAAAACATTCTTTCTTATATTTGAAAACTAATTTTAAAAGAAAATAAATTTTTCAAAATAATTTAGTAAATTTTTTGAAAACACTTTTTGAAAAATTACTTATAATAATTTGAAAAATAATAGAGAAATGTGAGTTTTGAAAAACTTCATTTTACTATTCTACCAAACATAAGCATAATCTCCTTCTTAATGTACTAAACTCTGACTTAGGTAGAGGTTTAGTGAATATGTCGGCTAAGTTTAATTTTGACTCGACATAGTCAAGTATAATCTCTTCCTTAGCGACATGGTCTTGTATGAAATGGCGTTTAACTTCTATATGTTTGGTCCGTGAATGATGTACTGGATTCTTAGTCAAATTGATTGTGCTTATATTATCAATTAATACTTTTATGTTTTTGTATTCTAAGTTAAAATCAGTTAATGTGTGCATCATCCAGAGTAGTTAAGCAACACATTCACTTAGGGCTATATATTCAGTCTCAGTTGTAGATAATGCAACACAGTGTTGCTTTCTACTACACCAGCTGACTAGACAAGGGCCCAAGAACTGGCATCCACCGCTTGTACTTTTGCGGTCTAGTTTACAACCGATGTAATCTGAGTCTGAGTATCTAATTAGTTCAAAATTATTATTTCTAGGATACCACATTCCAACAATTAGTGTTCCTTTAATATACCTTAGTATCCGCTTTACTACGGTTAAGTGTGATTCTTTAGCATTAGCTTGGTACCTAGCACACATACCTACTGCAAATAATATATTAGGTCAACTTGCAGTTAGGTAAAGTAGACTTCCTATTATACTTCTATAGTATTTTAAGTCTACTTGTTTTCCATTTAGGTCACTATCTATGTTAGAGTTGGTTGCAATTGGTGTGTTAATTTCTTTCAAATTTTCCATTCCAAATTTAAAAATTAAGTCTTTTGCATATTTAATTTAATAAATATAATTTCTGTCTTTTGTTTGTTTAATTTGAAGTCCTAAAAAGAAATGTAACTCTCCTACCCAACTCATTTCAAATTTATTTTTCATTAATCTAATGAATCCTTTTAAGTATTTTGAATTTGTTGACCCAAAAATTATGTCATCGACATAAATTTGAGCAATGAAGAAGTCTTTATCTATGGTTTTTACAAACAAAGACGGGTCAATTTGTCCTTGCTGAAATCCTTTGGTTATTAAGTAGGTTGAAAGTCTTCCATACCATGCTCTAGGAGCTTGTTTAAGTCCATATAGGGCTTTCTTTAATTTGAAGACATGATCAGGATGGTCTTTGTCTTCAAACCCTGGTGGTTGTCCTAAGTAGACTTCTTCTTTTATGAACCTGTTCAAGAATGCGGATTTAACATCCATTTGGTAGAGCTTGAATCCTTTATGTGCTGCATAAGCTAATAGCATTCAGATGGATTCAAGTCTAGCTACGGGTGCATAAGTTTCATCGTAATTTAAACTTTCTACTTGGCTGAACCCTTTGGCTACTAGTCTAGCTTTGTTTCTTATTACTTCTCCTTTTTCATCAGTTTTATTTTTAAATACCCATTTGGTCTCTATAACTGATTTATTGTTAGGTTTGGGAACTAAGTCCCATACTTGGTTTCGTTCAAATTGAGCTAGTTCTTCTTGCATTGCAATGATCCAATCAGGATCTGACAATGTTTCTTCTATGACTTTGGGTTCGATCTTAGATATT
>JBBMKF010000046.1:2727844-2739988 GCA_037834155.1 Curcuma caesia | reverse complement strand
GTCATAGGAGGAGACGAAACTCATACTTCAACTCATGCCTTAACAGGAAAAGCGATACGCCGAACTTTCAGGTCTGGCTTCAGATTGTGCCACCGATATCATCTGTTTTACACAAAGCTTTGGTCTCACGCTGACACAGCTTCCCCAATCTTGTTGCAGTGGCAGCGGAGCTGCAATGGACATTGTAGTTTCGAGTGTTCGTGCATACATCAGCGCGCTGAACAAGATGCTGGGTTTTGTGTCTGCCATGAAAGCTTCTGAGGACACACCGAGAAAACATAACATCTCCAGTTGAGTGGCATTGCAGCCCCTCTGTTGAACATGACAATGGCAAGTGGTAGAATACTTTGCTTGTTGGTCTGTGATGAAGTATCAGGTTTGTTCTCTTCCATTTGTATTTAGTTGGAACATAAAATCTCATTTTGGTCTAGCAATGAATAAAATTTTGTCTGAGTGGTATTAGCGAATGCTCCTTATTTTGAAAAAGGGAACTCGAACTTTCCCTCGTGGCATGCTGTCCAGTGGATGTTATATGAGTTTGGGCCAATGAACTAGAGTGAAAAATCAAGACATTGTATGTGCCGTCACCAATTAGAGGTATCACAACTTCTATAAAGATAATAAATTGAAGGGCGGGCCTATTGCCTCCAGGTTTTGGTGCAATGGTTAGGCAATCCGGCAGCTACTTAGGAATCCATGATTCGATTCTTACCTGTGAGGTACTGTAAGAATTTTTTTTCCTTCATGATGACATTTAGGATACTGGGGGCTGTTTTTGGCAGGACAACCCCGTACTTTTTTTGTGGGTCCTCTCTTATGTAAAATATGGAATTTATTATTCCAGCGGCTTTATGATCATATATCAGGAGGTAAATCGAGAAGTTATAGATGGTCATGATGGAGGAGAGTATTGTCTCGGTTTCGTCTAGATTCGAATTCTTGTTCACTTCTGCAACTCTACTTCATTGTAACCAACTCAGTTATATCCGGAGGTGTCTTTTACACTATTCTATTGATGCAATTGAGCTCTTTATTTTTTCCTTTTTTTTTTAAGTTGGCATTTGGTATTCAACCTTTCAGATTAATTAATTTTAGGGTGATCAATTCAATTATATAAAAATTTCTCATTGGTCATTAAAAAATATTGTAAATCAAGAAATTCTTTACAAATTCGTCATAGTTGAGTTTCAAATTATGCCTGATCTATTATTGGCACATCTAACCCATCTAGTGTATGTTACACGAGTTTGGCCCAATGAACTAGAGTGACAATCATGACATCTTTTTTAAAGATTGAAGGAAAAGAAAAGGGTGACTTTATATGATTTTCGGAATATGATTGAATGGGTTATTATATGATAGATTTGTTGTAGTAAATAAAAATCAAATCTATTTCTCCTAATAATCAATTGTAATTTTTTAATTTATCTCTTAATAGATAATTATAAAATCGATCGTGTGAAACAACTAAAATGATGGATTCTATCTTTTTGTTAAAAAAAAGAACGAGTATTATTATGTGATTGGAGTGTACTACGAGAGCTTCTTCCACGATTGAAGCGTTATGATGCAATGTTTCTCTAGTGGCAAAATTTAGGCCCATGGTTGTACAAACTGTATAAAGATCATTGGTGGATTATCACTTTTACTTAATGGTCACTTTATTTATCAAATTAAAATTAATTTTAATAATTTTTATTTGTTACATAAATAATCTTATCCACTACTTTTTCATTATGAATTGTTGGTAACAATATATAATAATTTTATATTGCAGAATGGCATCCAAAACTACTCTTGAATCTTGATCAACACAAAACCCCTCAACTAGGGCAAGCTCAGCGTTACCACATGAAGGGTAATGAAAAACAAAACAAAACAAACAAACTACATTAACACTAACAAAAAATTCAAGGCCCTCTCAAAATATATAAGATCTAAATTCTAAGACAGGAAACAAAAAACAGCCAACTGTAGTATATGAGGGCCTGTAAACAAAATTTGGATTGTGTGTTAGGGTTAGCATGCTACCAAGAATATGCATTTCCAGTATCAGTGATATAGACTCTATTCACCATCATGTATCTTATGAGTATCGAAATCCAACTTAGAAAACCAGTTCTTAAATCCAGCCACCACCACCACCACAACCTCCCTTGCTACTACCATCACTAATTTTACTGCCACCACAGCCACCGTCGGCGCTGGCAATGTCTCCACAGGTTTTACCACCCCAACCACTGCCATCTTTGCCGCAAGAGGCACCACTTCTGCCCCAGCCATCCTTTCTATCGTTGTCATTACTTTTACCACGACCACCCCAACAGCCACCCTCGGCGCCGGCAATGTCTCCACAGGTTGTACCACCCCAACCACCGCCATCTTTGCCGCGAGAGGCACCACTTCTGCCCCAGCCATCGTTGCCATCATTGTCGTTAGTTTTGCCGCCACCACCCCAACGGCCAGAACCAGTATTGTCTCTACTAATTTTACTACCCCACGCGCCATCGGCTTCACCCTGAGAGCCACCACCTCCACCCCAACCATCCTTGCTACTGCTGTCAGTAGTAGTCTTGCCATCGTTCCAGCCTCCCCATGATCCAGCATTGTCTCCACTACTTTTATTACCCCATCCGCCACCGGCGTAGCTGCCTTCTTTACCGACTTCACTAGCATTCCCACCGCCCCAGCCGCCGGATGATGATCCCGCATTGCCTCCACTTGTTTTGCCACCCCAGCCACCTCCAGAACCAGCATTGCCTCCGGCAGTATTGCCACCCCATCCGCTACTAGCACCGACCTCTTCCTTACTTTTACCGCCCTGGCCGCCACGGCCACTGCCCCAGTCGCCCCAGCCACTTTTTTCAGTGCCACCGCCGCTATTACCACCCCATCCAGGTCCACCACTATCATTTGTAACCCCTCCCCAGCCACCTCCAGAACCAGCATTGCCTCCGGTAGTATTGCCACCCCATCCGCTACTAGCACCGACCTCTTCCTTACTTTTACCGCCCTGGCCGCCGCGGCCACTGCCCCAGTCGCCCCAGCCACCCTTTTCAGTACCACCGCCATTATTACCACCCCATCCATGTCCAGTATTATCATTTGTACCACCTCCCCAGCCACCCCAACCATCGTTGCCGCCGCTAGCCCCTGCTGGTTTCTCACAGCTGCCGGCAGCAAAACCACTTCCCCTCTCAACCCAGCCACCTGTATTGCTGCCACCATCACCACCGCTGCAGCCACTGCTTCCTCTCCCACTACGGCCGCCAGCATTACCACCTCTCCAACTACGACCACAGCCACCTCTGCCGATTCTACCTCCATTGTTGCTCCCACTGCGACCGCCTGCATTGCTCCATCGACCGTAAGCACTATCATTTCCCTGTGCAGAATCATTAGTGTTCCTACCTCTGCCCCTTCCCCTTCCCCTTCCTGTTCCTCTGCCCTTGCCACTGCAGCCAGGACTATCGGCATTGTCTCCTCCCCAGTTACCAGTGCTGCTGCCTCTTCCATGCCAACTTCTCTGGCTCTGGCTTCCATCCAAAGTAGATTCACCACCACCAGGTGCAACAGAGCCACTTCCCCACTTCCCACCAGTTCTACCACTGCCCCAGCCAACACTACTATTTTCTACAGCCCTTCCACTTCCAGTGCCATATTCACTCCAATCTCCATTGCTGCCGGTGCTAGCCGAGCTAAAGCCAGTCCTTGAATACGATCCGCCCTGATTCCAACCGGAACATTCGCTTCCAGCTGAGCTCTGAACTTTGTCACCACGAGAATTGTTTGCCTCATCATTTGTATGAATTTGGGAATCATGTCCTCTTCCATTAGGATGTCCATCTAGACTGTTAGTATTTCTGGAGTCAAATCTGTCACCTGCTTGCAGAGGCAAATAAAGTTTTATTTTATGAATTCTGTTTATAATCGTTAGTGAATCAAGCTCATTAATATTCAAGTTTATTTTTACTATTGAACAAATACAAATGAGTTCTTATCGAACTGAACACTAAATTTATTCATAAATACACGGCAATCAGTAAACAGAACTATGCATTCTGCCTGTCCAACCGGCCATCTTAACATTTCAATCTATGTCACAATCTCATAATGTTTTTAGAACACTATGGCACCTATAGTGTTTGATGGGCACCTATAGTGTTAGATATTTCTCTTTTGGGTTGTATACATATTATTTTGAGAAATATCATTATGTTTGAATCATTATGTTTGGACCACAAATAATCATAAGGTTTATTTTAAATTGTTTGGGATTGACATTGAAAAGTGTAACATATTGTAATACGTGGAAGATAATACTCATATTTAGAGGACTATCACCATGATCCATATGTTATTGTTGTCAAAATAACCAAGTGGGAGAATGTTAGTTATTTTGACTCCATTGGCCATGAAGCAACCAAGTGGTCCATGTATTTGGAAGTTTCAAAAACTGTCACCACCCATGACTCCATGTCATCCATGACTTCTCTCTTCCAAAATACTTGACGATGGCAGAGTTTTTGGAGAGTATTTTTATGTTATAAAATTGGTCCCTGGTACCTGCTCCAAAGTGCTTCTTCGAGAGCGAAATTACACCATCTAACTTTTATGGAGCAAAGGGACAGAAGCATCAGATTTTCGCAACCTAGTTGTTTCGGACTCGATGGCAAGAGGTAAAAGCTTGATCCTTTTCCGCTGCATTTGCTTTGCAATTAAATGCCTCATGTTGTTTCGGATTTAACATCTATGCCACAATCTCATAATGTTTCTAGAACACTATGGCACCTATAGTGTTTGATGGGCTTACTTCTACTTATAAAAAAATCTTGTGAAAACAAATGACACTACTTGTTATCGAATCAGGATTCATAATTACAATGAAAACATGGCTGAACTTACGAGTTAACAAGTAGCAAAAACTCAAGGAAGTAATGGAGGTTCAATTCAAATAGTTCATGAAGGAAAATAAAATTCATGATGCTGATCACCAATGGAATGAAATATTGTATTAAGTAACAAACAAGCATATAATAACCAATAATACTTGTACAATGAGATACCTGTATATCCGCAGCCGTCTGAAGCTGCCCATGTATTACTTTTCAATGGTACAACCGCAGCAAATGTTGGTAAAGATGGACGTTCACCAAGTGGTGGTTTGTTTATATTCTCCTGAAAATGATGCACAAGCCGGTCGATGTTGTAAAAATCCTTATTCCTGAACCTGAATCCTTTAGGATATAGCCCAATACACTCATGATGTGGATTTGTATTCCTAATATATGATAGAATAAAAGTCCCTGGACGCTCATGGGAAACCCCAAGACAGTAGACTGTCCGCGTTGGATTTGCAATCTTCTCTGCCCTTAGCAGATCATCAACCTCTATCCTAGTTCCTTTTCTGAACTTACGATAACCAAGCATTCTTCTCAAGTGGGCCACCAATGGATCAACATATCGGTCCATGATCTGGAAGACAAGGAACAACATCATATTAGAAGAGTGCCATAAAATAGTTTAGCTGTATCAGAAGATAACTTAAAATGTAGGCTGGACCCAAGACCCTCACAATAACTTGTAAGGTCTTTTCAAATATATACTGAAGTACTCCACTGAGTATCATGACCATGAAAAAGTTAGAACATACAAAAGCAGAAAAAATGTTATGATGTTAATTAAACCTCATCAAGATCTTCAAAAGTCTCTTTATCAATTGTAAGTGTCTTTCCGAGACGAAGTAAGCTTGTCATATCTTTGTGATCTTTTTTACTCTCTATGATTTGTTTGTGAGCATAAACTCCATCAAAGATTTTTAGGATCAATGTCAAAAAAGATGGCCCTTTGGAACTGGGACGTATAATACTCTCACCAGGTTCTTTGTCAGAAAGGTGCTGCCATGATAAATGATACCATCAGATTTGATACATACAGCAGGTTAAGTTATAGATTAAAATTAGTAAATTATCATATATAATTGATCAAACGCACCTTTGTGGCCTCATCAGCTGACAGATTCTGGAAACGGGGATGAACAATCATCCTTGGTGTGAAATGACTCTTTGCAAGTCCATTGCTCTTTGAGACTTCTGTTTTGCTGATCGTACTGACCGCACCCTCAACGTAATAAGGATCGCGATTATGAAGTTTGTAAGTATTATTTCTCAGGTCACTGGCTTTGGATGTCAAATAAACCACATGTCTATTTGTATTGATGCGCTGAATCTTGCACGTAAGTATGTCACCTTTATGTACCTTCATAAGATCATATCCTTCATCCGAGTAGTCATGAGAGGACACTATTCCTTTTAAACCAGAATCAAATGCACATATGATTTGATTCTCATGTACATGGCACACTCTGACCTCAACAATTCTCCCTTCTGAAATTGTATCATTTGTTTCACCTGAGAGCATAGCAAACTTCTCCTCATCACTAGGTTCTTTAAAAGGTGTCCGGTAGTCCCGAAACCCCTCCAAAAGCTCCATCTTTATATCACAAAGTGTCTCCTTTTTGTTGATCCCATATCTACTAAAAATGCTCTTTGCATACTCATTGACATCGAGCACTTTAAGCATATGTGGGTTTTCTCTGACATGTTCGATCACCATCTCCAGCATATCATCATCAGTAAAATTTGCTTCATTTGGACCATCCTCATCATAGATATCCTTGGCAACACGCTTTGCGAGTTCATATGACTCTGGATGAATTCTTGTATCATCCAAAAGGTCCATAATATGGCTAGTGGCAGCTGCTGCCCCAGTTCGTCGTACACGTAAAAATCCAACAGCATTAGTGAAAACTTTCTTTTTAAGAATTTTTCCCATAGATATCTCCTTGCGATTAGAAATAAATCCAGCCCTCAAGAATGCTTTTTGCAAAGAAGATGCTTTTCGTGGGCCAAGGCCAGAAATAAACTGTAGAGGAGCAAAAAGCCATTCATGACTTGTTGCTAGGTTGATATCCAGGCCAATTTGATTAGTAACATCAACCATAATCTGCTCAACAACCTCATACTTCTCATCTGGTGTAAGAAAATGATCCAAGGAATGAAGCTTCCAGGACAGAATTTCTTTTCCAGATCCACAAAGGGTAGCCACCAAAGCCAAAGGGTTTTGCATATAACGGCCAAGTGCTACAGCACGTTTCACGATACCTTTTCAAGGAAAAACACACCAAATGGTCCTAAATGAAGATAGGTACAATATACAAAAACAAAAAATAATAATAACAATAGTATTATACCTGGTTGGTCTGGGAATTGATCTGAAGAAACCCTTGAGTTCTCGTAAAGGCAAGGCAAAGTTTCATCACCAAAGACAGTACTGATACTTTCCAGCTCTCGACCAACTTCAGTTGGATGATCCTCAACTATCTTGAAAATAACCTACAAGTCATAAAGCAAGTTTGTTAGGCCTCAGTGTTGTTCAAAACAGTGAGCCATATAACCATATTCAGGATAGGATATTGTTCACTGCACTGCATAGGCTCTATGCACTTCAATGTATGATTTAAAATCTCATACTATGCCAATGAAATGGTCGAAACACATCATCTTGATAAATCACCGAAACACAATATCACTCAGTATCAATATTTAAAATTTTGAACCGTGCCATTGTATCGATCTTTGACTGAAAAGATATTTTTTAGTATTATGCCGACACTCCAATGCATGGTATCGGTGACAGATTGGAAGTTAAAGAAGGAAGGAAATGTTGAATGGTTTCGAGTTTCGATCATTGATCGAAATGATATATTTCAATCATTTTGTCTGACATGATAAAAAGATTTAAAATCATACTCGGTATAGACAATGTCTCCTTCTTGTGATTCATCTCCTTCCTTCTTCAATTCCAATCCATTACCCATTGAAACATCGGTATGATACTGAAACTATATCATCGCAATCAAAGACTGAAAGTTCAGCATGACTCGAGATTTTGAACCTTGCAATCATTAAATCAAAAGGCAATGGCACAAGATATGATCTCAGTTGACATTAGAATACATGGTTTCTTAATTGGTTAAACTAGAGGCCAATTCATTACTAAATGTTGTCTAGTCAACTCAAAAAAACATACAATGAAATGTGGTTTTGTTATTTCAAACATTTAATTTGCTTCTATTTTTTAAATATTTAATAATGTAATTTGTTTCATTCTCTTAAATTCTTTCCAAAAGAGTACTGTTGGGTTGTAAAGGTGTAAACATAATCTCACATCTAAAGCACATGAAAAAGATCATGAGATTAAAAGGATGGAAAGTATCTCCATTAGAATGAAGCCTTTTGGGGAGAGCCCAAGAACAAAGTCATGAGGGTTTAGGCCCAAAGTGGACAATATCATACCATTGTGAAAATATTTTGATTCCATCGGTACTTACATATGGTATCAGAGCGAGACCGCTCTTCACCGGACTAACCGCCGGATGAGCTATAATCCAGATCTAACCATGTGGCTTGAACCTTAAACAAAGGAAGTGGGTGCTCCCGTGTCTGAATCAAGAGGACCAGACACCAGGTGAGAAGTCCTAGTAGGTCGGGTGGACCGAGGAGCAAAAAGTCTTAGTTACAACTAGATGGGAAGTCCTAGTAGGTCGGGTGAACCGAGGAGCAAAAAGTCTTAGTTGCAACTAGGTGAGAAGTCCTAATAGGTCGGGTGGACCGAGGGACAAAAAATCCTAGTTGCGACTAGATGGGAAGTCCTAGTAGGTCGGGTGGACCGAGGGGTAAAAAAGTCCTAGTTGTGGCTAAGTGGGAAGTCCTAGTAGATCGAGTGGACCGAGGGGCAAAAGGTCCTAGTGGATCGAGGATTCAAACATAAAAAACGACGTTGAGGGGGGCTTGTAGTCCTTTGTTTGAGGGGGAGATTGTTGGGTTGCAAGGGTGCAAACATAATCCCACATCTAAAATATATGGAAAAGATCATGAGGTTAAAAGGATGGAAAGTATCTCCATTAGAATGAAGCCTTTTGGGGCGAACCCAAGAACAAAGTCATGAGGGTTTAGACCCAAAGTGAAAAATATCATATCATTGTGGAAATATTTTGATTCCATCGATACTTACAAGTACAAAAAAGACTACCCTAACCAGATTCCAACAAATATTACCAATCTCTTTAGTAATTGCAGCTGTTCAAAAATGGCCCATTACTAATTTTATTCTCATTTTTCACCAATTTAGCTTAGCTTTTTGATGACTTGTTGTGCATCCTAGTCCTACTCAGCAGATATCAACTGATTTGTAAATGATGATGCACGTGAAACATAATAATCATTAACACAGTGAGGATTCAACAACAAAGGGAAAAAGGTTAAGATGTTTATGCAAATATAGTTGGATTGCAATGAGGAACATACTTCATAAATATCATCTGACAGTCTCTTGCAGGCCATATTTGCTGCTCCTACACAGACAACATGTGGCTGGTGATTCATCATGAACTTGAGAACCCGGTGCTGGTCATTTCTCTGTCCCTGTTGATCAGTAACAGTTTGGGATCTAACACTAAAGGAATTGACATAAAGCACATCCACCATTTCTCCTTCTGAATCCAACATGACAATGGTAATTGGTGATTTTCCAGATCCCCAACAACAAGCCATTACTCTCGCTGCATGCTCATCCTCTGAATTACTGCCGTTCCACTGGAAAGGGGCAATAGAGACCTTGCTCCACAGTTGCCTCCCATATTCCATACGAAGCCAATACTTGGCTCTGGTTGTCAATAATGAACGAGCTTCCTTTTCCATTGATGGGAAAATATAAGTGAAAAATGAATCTTTCAATATCATTTCCCGCTGGTCATTCCATGACTTTGCAGATCTACTGACACCTTCACTCAGATAACAATCAGAAGCATCACTTAATAATTTATTTTGGACATCATCAGGTAATTTAATTGTGACTTTAAGCAACTTGTCTTCTTCACCCTTCTGAATAAGCAGCCATTGACCATCCACAAACTCTGATAAAGGCTTATTTCGTAGCCATTTTACACCGCCAAGCGAATGATAGGCATCAATTTGTTGATTTCCTTGATGAGTAGGACTGGTTGATACAACAGCCTTCTCCATGAAGATACTACGCACATGTTTTTTAACATTAGGCTCATAGGCAATCTCCACAGATGCCTGCCAGAGAACAAAATTGAACATACAAACTTAAGGGGTCCAGGAAGCTTCATATATAACATTACAAGTGTATAGTATAGCAATGGTACAGGATATCAAACCATATGTCTGGCCGCACTAAGCACGTCTTTATGGGTTTGAAACATTGGGCATATATAATTTGCAGCCACTTCTTCAGGAGATTCTTTAGTATCTTCAACTTCATCAGATATCTGAAAGGGAGAAAGGTAGCTTGATGGGAGAATAAAAAAACTTACGGACATTAATATGACAAAAGATTAACGATGGGACAATTACAAAATATAGAACAAACTTTTAAAATTTGTTTCAACTATATACAATAAGTTTTGATTTTGCACCAAATTTAAATTTTTTACTATAAATGTTTCAACTATATATATACAACAATAAGTTTTGATTCTGTTTCAATTTTAACAAATTATTTCTTCATTCAATCATCTACTTTTTGTTTGAGGATGAATTAATAGTTTAAATATCTATGTTAAAGGTATTGGGTTCATTAGGTATTAAGTTCAGTGGCTTTTGTTTTCAATTGGGACTCCCTTCTTTCTTCAGTAAAAGGTGGAATTCATCACCCGATCAGCCCCACATGATTGGTCTCACGACCATCTGTAAAGAAGTAAATCGAAAAACTATAGTTGACCACAACGGAAGAGGGCATTGCCTAGTTGGGACTCCCTTCAATTCAGAATATTTAATTCATCATCAAGCTCATTGATACCCTCATCACATTGCTTTAGCATTTTCCCAAAAATACATTTGAGCAACATGATGTTTGCTCCATTAGCCACTTTAGTATTCTGAGAAAAATAAAAACTATGTCATTCATTTAACACTAAAATTGGACTTGATATCAAGGGGCATTTGAACTTACTTCTTTAATTGTTGATTTGCCCATAGGTTGTGCTCAATTAGTTATGAATCCCACTTTTCCTACCTCACAATCAACCACTATATTGTTAAAACCGATGGAATCAAAATATCTCCACAATGATATGATATTATCCACTTTGGGTCTAAGCCCTCATGGTTTTGTTCTTAGGCTCTCCCCAAAAGACCTCATACCAATGGAGATACATTCTATCCTTTAATCCCATGATCTTTTCCATGCGCTTTAAATGTGAGACTATGTTTGCACCCTTGCAACCCAATAATCTCTCCCTCAAACAAAAGACCACAGACTCCCCCCAACGTCGTTTTGATGTCTGAATTCTCGACCCACCAGGACTTTTTGCCCCTCGATCCACCCAACCTACTAGAATTTTCTACCTAGCCACAGCTAGGACTTTTTGCCCCTCGGTCCACCCGACCTATTAAGACTTCCCACCTAGTCGCAACTAGGACTTTTTGTTCCTCGGTCCACCCGATCTACTAAGACTTCTCACCTAGTCGCAACTAGAACTTTTTGTCCCTCGGTCCACCCGACCTACTAAGACTTCTCACCTGATGTCTGGTCCTCTTGATTCAGACACGGGAGCTCCCACTTTCTTTGTTTAAGGTTCAAACCATATGGTTAGATCTGGATCATGGCTCATCCGGCGGTTAGTCCGGTGAAGAGCGACCTTGCTCTGATACCACTTGTTAAAACCGATGGAATCAAAATATCTCCACAATAATATAATATTGTCCACTTTGGACCTAAGCCCTCATGGCTTTGTTCTTGGATTCTCCCCAAAATGTCTCATACCAATGGAGATATTTTCCATCCTTTCAACTCCATGATCTTTTCCATGTGCTTTAGACGTGGGACTATGTTTGCACCCTTGCAACCTAACATATATTTCAGAGAATAATTATTAGACAATATAAAAGATTCTTAGATCAATGTAGCTCCCTATAGAATCACAGATAAACATTTGGTCCAATAGAAAGGACTCTCAAATATAAAAGATTCTTAGATCATTAAAGAAAAACTACAGCAGATGGCTACTGAAATAGTGTTTGAAATTTTATGGCAAACTCTAAAAACATCTTCATTAGA
>JBBMKF010000046.1:2692758-2708459 GCA_037834155.1 Curcuma caesia | reverse complement strand
ACATTGTTTTGGTTGGGAGTTGTCGGCAGCATCATGATACTATCACCTCACGAGAATGACACGGCTAGATTTTGATATATATATATATATATATATATATATATATATATATTGCTAATTAAATTTTCTTTAATATTCTCGTACTTATTTCTTAAAGGTATGAAATTATAATAAATGAATGGGACACTTAGGCAAAGATAAAAGTTGTTATTGAATCATCTAAAAGTTACAAGTTCAAATCTCAAAAATAACCCTTCTAAAATAGGATAAGCTTATGTATAATAAACTTTTTCTTAGGATCCGGAATCTTGTATTGAAGGAAACTTCATGCATTATAAACTACCTATTTTATGAAATTATAATAAATACATATATTAAATGAAAAAAAATCCAGAAGATAATAACAGTGTAATTTTTTTATTTTTTTGATTTACAGTGAAGCCATTTAAGTTATTCCTTTTAGGGTTTAGAAATTAGATTATAATATTAAACATAAAAAAATTTAAAATAATAAAGATGTGTCAAATAAAAAAATACAGATAACAATCTGTCATACTTAATGAGCAATTAATTTTTTTTAAAAAAAAAATTATACTTAATATTATAACTCGACTCCTAAATCCTAAAAGAAAAATCTTAAATAGCTTCATCAAAAATGAAGATAATCAATAATAAATAATAATAAACTATATTGTTACTATTCTAGATGTTCGAAATACTTCCAAGCAATCCGAATCTTCTGTTATATATGAGTCGCGAATTATAAGGCGCGTAGGATATTAAAACTATATATATACCGAATAATCTTCATTTGCACTAAGGATCTTCTTCATCCTCTCTTGAGCTTCATATACAGGCATAGTTATATCACTAATAATATTCAAATCAATTAAATTAAATCCTATTAAACTCAAGTTAATTACACACGTTGTGTCTCAAACAGATTCAATTGTTTTAAAGTTTTCTTTAGTCTATGTCTTTAATAGTAATGAATTCAACTGTTTTAATTATAGATTTTAATAGTCGTCTTTGTACATATTAATACTATCTCGGTAATCATGATAGCCTTTGTCTCCTTATTTTTGTTCGTCAGAAAAACCACCGAGGAATCAACTAGCAGCCATCAGACAATGCTAGACTTCAAAATCTTCTCCCCTTCACAGTTTCATGGGAATCATATGACAATGGCATATGAAGAAGGTGACTCATCATCATCATCGAACTCCATTGTCGATAACCTCTCTACACAACCCAACGTGTCGTATAGTAAGGCTGGACAAGGAATCAGAGAGGGCATTTCAAGTGAAAGAATACATGTAACTCAACTTCACACTGCTTCCACATCAAGTTTTGTGATCGGCGGAACTGCAGACAGTTCGCATACGACTTCGAATGATCGTATGCGTAACGTGAAACGCCAACAGAAGTTGCCGACATCCTCTTCTACTACTTCAAAGACTTCAGAGAATTACTCAAAAGCAGATCAGAAACACTCCATCAGTAAGCATTCTGTCATCGAAACCAATAGTGCAACCGCAAGCTATTCTTCGCGTTCGTCTAGTAGTTTCACATTAAGTGGGGATCTGTCGTCCTCTGATACTACCGATATGACCGTGTCTAGTGTTGGTCTTCGACGACAACCCACACAAGTGCCACTTACATTTGAGGAAGTAAGCATGTTCAAACCCATTTCTATTTGAAAAAACCTTCCATGTTAACCATGAGGATGAGACTCATCAAGACTCACTGCTGGTTTTATCAATTTGCAGGTCAATGTTATGTCCGGTGCCGAGGCATCGGATGCTCTAGTAAAAGCCATGGAATTTGCACAAGCTAGACTAAAGATTGCGAAAAGCTCGTTGGAGAAACGGCATCAAAATCTTCAGAAGAACAAGAAGCTAGGGCAATAGCCATATGCAAAACATGAAGAACGAGCTTTTCTGGGGCAGGAAAGCTCTGGTGAAATGCGAGTTTCTTCGATGAATGAAGAAGTGATGCTTTTGGATGAAGAAGATGCAATAGATGATAAATCTGCAAACAATGTGAGAAAGGGCATGGGAAGGGACCATGGTGACTGCAAATTGATCGAAGTATGTATTTGATGGAGGAAGATACTGCACGGAGAGAAATATAATAACAAAGGAACCCAAACAAGCCTAGAAAGATGATGAGTGAGGAAGAAAGAAGAAGAAGAGTGGCCTGAAAGGAGGAATTTTCTTTTGTTTTGTCAATATTGAAGGTAGAAGGAACAAATTCAGAGATCTTTTTTATATATAAATTGTTACAAGTGTCTAGTCTCCAAATAATAATAATGATTTCTCAATGAAGAAAATGTAAAATATAATAGAAATAATAAAGATTTTACGAATTTTAATTTCTAGTCTGCATCTTGCATTGCATTATGGTTGTTAATAGAAGTTTGTATTATTCTGTCTCATTGGATTTTTAATTAACCATAATCAAGTTAAATAAATGAAGTATTAATACTCAGTTTACGGATTAATGAGAAATATATTATTGTACAGAAACATCATCCCATATTAATTGCCTAAATTCAAAGAGTGTTAAATCCAAAGATGAGACCAGATCATTCATTTTATTACACTCTAAAGGAGTTGGTTTACGTTGTCAAAGCTTCTTGAGCAAAGCCTTCAAGTGTGGTTGAAGACTAGTCATCATGGTAGCCATTTGAACAACATACGAAAGTTCACCATCAACCTCCTTAAACACTCTGGTAATCTCCTTCACCTGGTGGATACCAAAGGTTTGTTACCATCATAGACAAAAACTGAACTGACCTAATGTTCGAACTCGAACAAGTTAGAATCGGATTGCTCTCCGAGTCAATTTCCAAGTAAGAAAAGAATGAACTAGTTCAACCACCAATCATTTGGAAATTGGAAGAGTAGGTGAATTTTTGAGTTATCATGGTTTATGAATTTTTGAGTTATCAAATATGCAGTTTAGCTGAGTGACCTACTGAACATGGACTTAGTCATCTCAATGTTCGAATCAACCGGTTCAACCACTAAATGAATAACCTAGAATTCATCCCATTCGATTTCTAGTTTGTCTTTGATAACTATTGTGACTATGATACACAAGTCTAGGTTCTCTCCCTAGATCTTGCTACTATTGTGACTATGATACACAAGTCTAGGTTCTCTCCCTAGATCTTGCTACTGTATTTTCAAGACTCCCTCAGGAGATTGAAGTACTCATCCCCTCGGGTCGCAGCTTTCAAACTGGACCAACCATAAAAGTTAGCTAAACAGGGATGGTCCTATTGTTTCAACAAGATTAAAGGAAAGAAAGCTAAATTATTTGTGAAGCTAGGAACTACGTACATGTAAAGTTGACATAAATACTTGCCATACAAAAACAAGAGTTAGAGGAGAACAGGTAAAGAAACAACGTAAAAATGAATTGTAACTCAAGGCCACATAGTATTAGTACCTTGGAAGCATTACCAACGAGTTCACTTTGAAGTGTGATGGCCTTGCTTTCAGTATCGTATGTGCCCTTCTGCAAAATCATGAATCACACAGATGCCCATAGCAAAGGCCATTGAGAATTATAGGTAACAAGAAAAGAAGGCGATTAACATGATCTGATAATTTGGTATTTTCAGAGAAGCGAATGTGAATCCCATGAAGGAGCTCCTTTAAAGAATTTGCTATAGAAGAGCCCTTTACAACCGCTTGATCCAGGCAGATTGAATCCCAACTGCCCAGTTCGGACGACTGTAAAGAGGTCCTCCATAGGAAATCCTTTGGAGGGCCCTCCATAGGTTTCACATTTGAACTCAACCTTTTTTTTCTTCCATCATGATCGCGAGGACAAAAGAAGATGAGAAGAGAACGTTCTTCCAAGGAGCTGTATTTGCATGCTAAAAATGATGATCTTATCATTTAAGTTCACAGTATTCTAGTACTAATTGTAGCAACAGTTATATTTATACTCTCAGATAATTATCTTGTATTATACTATTACATTAGATGGGCATAAATTATACTATTACATTAAGTGTGACTTTATGTCAATGAATCTTTAGGCCCTATTTATTTGGATCGGAACTGGATGGATAGATGATACAAAATATGTAATAAGATGGAAAATTGGATGGATGAGAAACCCCTCACTTCCACAGTTTTGATTCAGCTCGAGTCCAATGGAAGAGATGACTGATCATGTTCCTTCAATTTCCTATTACCAAAATACCCAAACAAATTGCGACCTGGCTAATTGATTAAAATATTTTTATAATGATAAATATTTTGAGGCCTAAACTGTGCAACTTACTTGCGTTCTGATGTTCATTGGGTTGTGCCACTTTCCAGAACCCCATCAAAGATAAGGTGAAAACAGCTAGACATTCATCCTTTTTCATTTAACTTGCGCATCAAAGGCTTGAGGAAAGGACTCTTCTTCTTCCCACACATGTTGGTTCGATCTCAAAGCACTTAAGGGTATCAATTATTAACTAAATGATAGCACCAACCTACTGAAAACAAAAAAATAGTACCAACTATTATAATAAAAGGATAACATAACTAAAAGTGTAGCACCTAATATAACTTAAGGGAAGCATCTACCTAATATGACACCTAACATAACAAAATGAACCTACAACAATAGATGTCTAACACCAATGTTAACCAAAGGGTAGCACCTACTTGTCGCGAATAAGAAAATGGTAGCGCTTGAGATAACTAGAGAGTAGCACCTATCATAATAAGAGGTAGCACCTCTCATAACTAAACCAATTCTAACACCTAGTATAACTAAAGTGTAACACCTACCTACTGGAAACAAATATTGGTAAAACCTACCACAACAAAGTCATAGAACCTATCATAACAATGCTAGCACTTATATGAGACCTTCACACTAGTTCCATCCCTTTACTACACATGTTTTTGTAAGGTACTTCCACTTCATTTACTCAAAAAGGAGCTTTCTCAAATTGTAACCTAATAAAGTAAGTGGTGGATTTAATCCCTAATCCACCATTTTTTATCCTAAAACAATGATAGTTCAGCTTCACAAAACCAAATGATACGTTACAAGTTTTAATAAATTCGTTTTGTGTATTCCTTGAGAGGTTTGAACAGATCAATAAATACTAGGGATTCACTTCAATCTCTTATCATGGAACTCGAGGAAACTATGCAGTGGACATGAAAAGAAGGCCGAAAGAGAGTAATACCTGGACCTCGACAAGGCCGGTGCTTTGGGCGATGACCACTTCGATGGATCCATCGGGTTTGGGGCGCCAATAGCCGCTCTCCGAGTGCATTGGCTCACCCGATGCCAGCTTCCATGTCTTCTGACTATAGGCTATCACAGGCTGCAGCAGGGACGGAGCAGGCTACAAGGGTTAGCAACTCTGCACTATTCACAATCGATCGATCTGCGGTAGGGAAGGGGGGAGAGAGAGGATACCTTGCCGGAGTGGGAGAAGACGAGCTCTTCGCCGTAGGCGAATGAGTTGATGGTGGGGAATCTACCTTCGCCCTGACCATTCCACCTCCCCAGAAGAAACGAGAGAGGAGCGATCGCGGGGTGCAGCGGCGGTAGGGCGGAGCCGGCATTTTCCCCTTCCATTTCTCGTCTTTCTTGTTCTGCCGCCTCGAGCTAGCGTTGGATTTGGAAATATCGCTCGCTCTTAGAGGAAAATAAAAAATAAAAAATAAAAATGGTCCGCTTTTTCTTATTTATTTGCAGGCAATCGTGCACGAAGCTTGAAGTTCTCGTAAATGAGAGTTTAAAGTTCGAATACATTTATTTATCCAATTTAAAATTTTAAAAACTTCAATGTTAATTATAAAATCATAACTATTATATAATTATAGTAGCTATAAAATTATAACTGTTACAACATAAATTTTTTTAAGATTAAAATTATTCTAAACCTCCGAAAATACTTTAAACGATTTTTTTAAATTTGAAATCGGATCGTTATGGATTCTACTTAGTAATTAATTATAGATTTTTGAACGAACTTCGATTAAAAATTATAATCTTTTAAAATTTAAAATTTAATATTCATACTGTAACAACTATGATTTTATAGCTACTACAATATTTAGTAGTTATAAAATTATAATTGTTATACAGTTGTAATGACTACGAAATTATAATTGCTGCAACATGATTTTTTTAAGATTAAAATTATTTTGAACCTTCGAAAAGACTTTAAATGATAATTTTTTGAGTTTAAAATTGGATTGTCATGAATTCTACTTAGTGATTAATTGTAGATCTCTGAACTAACTTCAATGTAATATCTTATGCATCGTATGGTTCAATCCGAATAAAAAATTATGATATTTCAAAATTTAGGATTTAATATTCATATGGTAATAACTATATTATAACATGAATACTACATAGTTGATATATAATTATAGCAGTTATGAAACTGTAATTGTTACAACGTGAATGTTAAATCTTAAATTTTAAAAAATTATAACTTTTAATTTGAATTGAACCATGAGACACGTATAATATATTAAATAAAAATTCGCTTAAAGATTTATAATTGTATAATTTTAATTTTTTTCTTATGTTATAGTAACTATGAAATTATTTACAATTACGTAGTTGTTATAATGCATTCGATTTAGATGGAAAATATAAACATGATAATAATAAGAACAGTGAAGATAATTATATCATTTTATTATAGTATATTTTAAATAAAAAATTAATATAAAGTGCATTCTTGACAATTATATAAAAAGCATCTTTTGACTTTTACCTTAATCTTTCTAATTATTATTAAAATAAATATCGAGATTAGTATTAGTATTTTTTAAAATTAAATCCTCTTATTTTAACTGAGTTAAAATTACTCTAATATTGCTCTTAAATTGCTTCAATATTTATATTAATTTTGACTATAATTATTAGAATAAGAGTGTCTTTTAAATGGAAAATAAGACGTGGCTTATTTTTGACAATAACAAAAGATTTTCAGCCCTAAAGATTATAGAAGTGCCTTTTGGTAAATACAAAAATAAAGGGCACTTTTCCATAAAATACTCACGAAGATAACTCCTTCCCTGGGGCGAGCTTTCCGCTTCAGCGATGGCTCTCAAGTTCGCTTCCCCCTTCCCACTCTTCTCCCCCACCGCCGCCCCTTCCCCTCGCCGACCGCCGTCGTCTAGTGAGGTCCGCTTTTCCCGCTGGAACAACGCCAACGCTGAGCCTTTCGTCCGCCGTCGCCGCCAGCAGAAGGAGATCGAGGACGACATACGCCGCAACCGCCGCCACCAGTCTGCCTCCAGGATCGCCGAGGACGCCGACGAAGAAGATGGGGGATTGGACTTCCCTCATCAATCTCCTGCAGATTTCAGGTCCCGCGGCACCCCTTCCTCCCCCTCTGCACGTTCCATCCCCGGCAGAGCTTCCAAGTACTCGAAGCCTCCCGTTAACTCCAAGGAAGCACGTCACCCTGCCTTCCGCCGGACGTATAGAGCGAGGATCCCGCCTCAGGTTGACGGCGAATCGGGGATTACGGTGGGAGAGAACGGGATTGCTTATCGGATAGGAGGTGCGCCATTCGAGTTCCAATACAGCTACACGGAGACTCCAAAGGTGAAACCTTTGGCTCTGAGGGAAGCTCCGTTCTTGCCGTTTGGTCCAACCACCACACCAAGGCCGTGGACAGGGCGAGCTCCGCTCCCACCGAGTAAGAAGAAGCTGCCGGAGTTTGACTCGTTCCATCTCCCGCCGCCGGGTAAGAAAGGAGTGAAGTCAATACAATCACCTGGACCATTTGTGGCTGGGTCGGGTCCAAAGTACCATGCTGCTTCAAGGGAAGAGATATTGGGAGAGCCTCTGACGGAGGAAGAGGTCAAGGACCTTATCAAAGGGTGCATGAAGACTAGGAGACAGTTGAATATGGGTATGTTTCATAGATTTATCTTCTCTGAATCATAATCTGTCGATAATTTGCTATCGATATCCAGGCTAAACTAATAGAATTTTAGTTATGCGAACGTCTCATAGTTAGAGTCTATCTGGATAATCAGTTTGAACATTGATACCGATAAGCGATCTTTACAAACAACTTTTGCCTGCATTTCATGGAACTGGCTGTGGTTATTGCCACATAACAAATGATTCTCTCTTATAATTGAATGCCACTTTTTCCCTTGATGAGCAAAACATTTCATGTTATATCTTGATTATCATGGTTTAAAACATTCCCAATCAGATGTAATTATTACTCTTTGTTTTCATGAAAAATAGAAACTTATCAGAAAATTCAAACCAGGATCCCCCTTTGCATAGTTGCTTTATAAGATCTAAAGAATTCCTTGCCATGGTCGATATTTCCAGGTTTTAGAGTAGTTTTTTCTAGTTATGCAGCATTCACACAGTTTCTTGCACAAGATACACCTTGTAAGTTCATGTAATATAATTGTGACTACCTTCAGGAAGAGATGGCTTAACGCACAACATGTTGGACAATATCCATGCTCATTGGAAAAGACGGAGGGTATGCAAAATAAGATGCCTAGGAGTGTCTACAGTTGATATGGATAATGTTCGTCAGCAATTGGAGGTTTGTACCATCTTGATCTTTTAACATGTGGAATATTGATTAGTTTATTTTGGGTTCCATCTTTTATGTTACTTTGGTAAATGTTGGAGACTCTTATTAGATTATATTTGATCTTGAGTGGTATCGGCTTGGAATATGTTTGGTGCTATATGTTCTATAGATGTTAGGTATCCTGAATCAAAAGAACTGTTGTGTGATTTATGAAATTGACAAGATTTAGCTGAAATAGAAAGTTCAAACATAAATGAATCCCCAAAGGTTTTTGAATCTTCACAAATTTCCTCTGTGTGATTAAATATTCAAAACTTGATATAAGAAAAGGTTTAAAACAGTGAAATCCCAAATGTTGTTATCTGTGCTATGTATTATAACTACTATTATCATGACCATGCTGGAATGTAGCTGGTCTGTCCTTGAAATATAGGAACCAACCCATGCCGATCTTAACAGCCTAACCAATCATTGGGTTCATGCCAATCACCTACAAAATCTTCACCTCAGTGCTATGTGTATGTCACACATGATTCATTTAATCAAACATGATATATCGATATCCTTCTAGTGGAACTTGTCTAGTGCTGAAATGATCTGGTGATGCTTGCTTGGCCAGATCAATGTTATGTTCAGTTGATATTCTGAGAAGTATAACCAATGATGTATTGATATAAAAGCTAATGTCAAAGTGTTATCTCAACGAACTGTATTTATTCAGATGTATATATACGAGATATTTAAAAATTACTTGTTCGACTAGACCCATTATTTGCCAAATTCAAAAATGTGCATGAATCAACTATCTTAGCATGTTGCCAACTCCTGAATATTGTCATCCTGATAAGCTTCTTTATATCATTGCTTGTTGTATGCTGGTAGGAGAAAACTGGAGGGAAGATTATATACAGTAGAGGCGGTGTTATCTTTCTGTTTCGTGGCCGAAATTACAATTACAGGACACGTCCCAGATTTCCTCTTATGCTTTGGAAACCTGTGACACCTGTCTATCCACGGCTGGTTCAACGTGTACCAGAAGGATTAACATTGGAAGAAGCAACAGAGATGCGAAAGCGAGGGCGCCAGCTACTCCCTATTTGTAAACTTGGTAACTATTGTTTGACTTTCTACAATCTTTTCTGTTGATCATGACTTCCTACACCATTTATGGACTAGTTATGTTATTCCTTTATGATTTTGTTCCTCAATCATATCTTTTATTTCTAGTTGATCAGAAAGTTGGAGATGTTCATGTCATAGCATGACTCTCAGATCAAATTTGCTTATTGGAACAGGTAAAAATGGTGTGTATAATAAACTGGTTTATCACGTTCGAGAAGCATTTGAAGCATGCGAGCTTGTCCGTATAAACTGCACGGGTATGAACCCAAGTGACTACAAGAAAATTGGTGCCAAACTTAAGGTTAACTATCTACAAAATTGTAATATATTCCTTAGTTATTTTGTTGCTAAAGACCTTCACTTCCTCTCTTTGACTGGATTTTACAGGACCTAGTTCCATGTGTGCTTCTTTCATTTGAACGTGAGCATATACTCATGTGGCGAGGAAAAGACTGGAAATCTACACTTCCAGCAATAGAAGATAATGGTAATAAAGCTACAGAACTCAGCTGTACTGACCTGACAACTACATCTGGTACGAACAACTCATCATTTTCCAACGAGATGTTCGATGTAAGGGCTACGGTGAGTCCCTTTGAGGAGCCTAGCATCAGTGAATCTACCAAGGCTGAGGATTTGGATGCACAGCTAGAAGTTATGGAGACTGCGTGCATATCCAACTCAGAATGCACTGATGATTTATTAAGAGAGACAACTAGCAGTTTGGACGAGATTACTAACACGACCTCTGGATTTTCGAATCACCGAGATCCTAACACTACTTTCCTTGACACCTCTTCCTCAGGTTCTGGATACCACGCAGAGTTGCGTGAAGATGAAAATCAACAATTATCATATCCTGTAGAAGATGAGGACTCTGCAGTTGTTGTGGGTTCAGCGAGGCATGATGGTGGTGATGCATCCACCAGACTCGATAGCACTGAAGTGAATGTTGGGATGGAGATGGAAGAAAACAATTGTTTACCGGAACAGAAACCATGGTTAGAGGGTGTCACTTTTCTTCTGAGACAAGCAGTTGATGATGGCTCTGCATTGATCTTGGATGATGATGCATCTTCCGATGCTAATATCGTGTTCCAAAGTTCAGTAGAACTTGCCAAGACCGCTCCGCCCGGGCCTATTTTTAGGCACAGAACCAAGAAAGCCACCCAACAGGCAGCTGAGCAAGAAAAGGACCAAGGAATTGACCAAATTGAGGAGGTTGAAGCGGTTGCAAATTCCAATAGGAAACGCGAAGGCAGGAGTTCCTCGCGGAGCCAGAGAAGGGACAATCTCCCAGAAATCCTCTTGGATGTGGTTCCACACGGAAGTTTGGGAGTCGATGAACTGGCAAAGCTTCTATCCTGATTCTGAGGTAATCGATTTGATAATTTCCATTCTTTTGCTCCAGTAAATCAAAGTGAGGAACAGATGGAACAACCAGTGATCCGGTCATGAATCTCCTGAGGCAAGAGTAGATGATTGAGAATCATCTTCAGTTTAAAGATATCTCAAGAAGAATCCAAGAGGTTTGAGAAAAGAGTTCCCAAGGTGTGAATCTAAGAATGGTCATTCAAGTATGAATGTGTTTATCTTTGAGGACAAATCTTTTATAAAGGAGATTCATGCGAGGGTCTCCAAATCATTTTCAAGTTGTATTAATTGATCTTCCTTTGGAGGTTTGTTGACTAGTTGAACAACTTAGCTTTGATTTAATGTCTAATTTTGGCCATTTGTAAATGAATAGTTGAGATTAAATTAGTCGAGCATTTTACTTGAAAGTGCCTTTTAGTTTAGCCTCTGTTTTTTTTTCTTTCATGAATTGTCAGGGTTTTGTTGTCACTTACTAAATCCTAAATCCGTGGAAGGATGGATAGATTCACAATTTGGAAAAATGATAAATTCTAGTTAGTCCTATTGACTATTTCTGGAGTGATCGATCTGGTCCCACGGAAGTTTCCTATCGGCCATCAGGATAAATCGGGAAATGCACGCAGCGGTCAATCCAGATGCTCAACATCTTTTGATTGTGCTTCCCATTTGAAGGAAAATTTTTATAAATACGCCACAATTGGGGATCGAACCGCAGGTGTCTGGGTGACAACCTAATGTTCTACCGCAGCACCATTGTCCCGGGGATGGCTAAATAAAGGAAGGAGATGAGGGAAGAGGAGGAGAGGGTAAATTTTGACTCTTGTTTGGGATGAAATTAAAAAGGAGAAAGAGAGAAAAGGACATAAAAGAAGAGAAGAAGAATTTAAAAATATTTTATTTTAATTTTATTTTTATTTTAAAATATTAATTTTAAAATTAACTCATCTATTTAGATATCTTCGTATTGTACAATCACTCATCACACAACATATGCCGTCACCGTCTAATATAAATTCGAGACATGATCCAAATCATACCTGAATCGGGCTAGACTCGGATTCATAACTAAGTCAATGGACCGATTATCCATTCATCCAATTCGTTAGGCCGCTTATGATTCAGGAGTCCAATTAACCGTCAAACTTAATGTGGTATTAATTTTTCAAAAATCATATTTTTAAAAATTAATATTACAGTAATACAAACTCTATAAATAAAAAATTTATTTTATCTACATATCTTCCCTCCTCTTGAATTTTAATTTTATAATTATATTTAAAAAAATTCCGAACGAATCGACAGTCCTGAAAATCATGAACCGTCAGTGGTTGCTTTAAGATACGTGCTACGATATCAATTAAGACCGCACGTGATCCAAGCTAGTGCGCCGGAGTTGCTCTCGCTGGAGTTGGTGGTGGCGAGCAGGGTGGAGAATCATGGCCGGCGACGTGGAGAAGATGGTCATCGTCGGGCTCGTGTGGGGCGCCACCAACGCCGTCATGCGCCGTGGGGCCCTCGTCTGGGATCGGAAGCTCCAGGCGCAGTCGCGCACCGCCGCTCCCGGCAGTCGAGGACTCCTCCGCCTCCTCCTTCAGTGGATCGACCTCCTCCTAACCTGGCAGTACTCCCTCCCGTTTTTCATCAACCTATCGGCCTCCGCCGCCTTCTTCCACATCTTGGGCAGCGCCCCCATCTCCGTCGCCGTGCCCGTGACTAACGCTACCACCTTCGCCGCCACGGCCGTCGCCGGCATGATCCTCGGCGAGGAGATGCGCCCCGGGACCACCTTCCTCGGTACGGCTCTGATCGTCTTGGGTGTTTGGATTTGCATTAGATCTGGAGATTAGGGTTCCTAATTTGCCCCAAAATAAACCCTTTTGCTTTGCTTGTGAAAATTTTTGCTTCTTGGTAGAGTTCACGATTTCTTTATCAATTTCTTGCGATTTTAGTGCATGAATGTGCCCATTTTCAATGGTGTGATTGAAATTGCTCAGAAAATATATAATCATGCTTTGAGAAGTAAAATTCACTACTTTTCTTATCAGTTACTTGCTATTGCTTTGCATGAATGCGTCCACTGCAATTGGTGAGACTGAAACTGCTCAGAAGAACTATAACCATGCCCTGAAAATTTGCAGTGTAGCTGACCTCAAATATTTGAGACAAACAATTTAGCTTATAGTGCAACATCTGAAGTATCCCTTGATTGTGTCAAATTCAAACATTGGATGACATTTTACATTATTATTGCCAGCCTTAGCAACATATGGGTTATATGTGCTAAAAAAATCCTTAAGTAGTTGGCCCTTTATCATAGAATTGATTTAGAAGTTCGATGTGCATCTCTAAATCTCTCTATTTGTATAGGCCATATTGTCTAAGTTCAATAGTCCTATTTTGATTTCATTGGAATTCTACTTGTCTAAATCTCACTTGAAATTATGCTACAAATTTCATTCTATGGTGCTTGTAATCTTTTCAAGTTAGCTCAGTTTGTGCATGTCGAAAAGGGCTAATTGGTGGTAACTACATATTGAACAACTAGATACAAGAGTGGTTTCGGAGAACCTAATTATGTATATGTTAGCAATCGGAAAACATCTTTCATGCTTAAATGAAGCTCAATGATGGACTCATTTCAGGTTGACTAGCATATGAGCTACAAATATATTGCAGTGTACCATGGCATTCATATACCTCAAGTCTAATGATTATCCAATAATTTATGATTCAAAAGAGTTATCAGTCACTGTTTTATATTACTCTTAAGACTGTTAATTCTAGACTACAGCCTGTGAGGAGGATTACAGCTTCTGAGATTTACTGAGCACAAAATGTCTTCTAGGAATAACAATCTTAAAATTTTGCTCCTGAAAGATTCAAGTATGCAATGCAAATTACTTAATAGGTTCTGCATTGTGGTTGTGAAAGAATAACTTCATCTATGCCTTGTTAATTCCATCTTATTGTTTCTGGATGATTTGACATTCACGTTTTAATTCTCTTATCGGTCGTGAATCTGTAATTTAGCAAGCTAAAAGCAAACTTTACCAGTGCCTCAGTCTATGAGAAACAATGACTTTCTTCTTTGTTAAGAATTAGTTGTTGGATACTATTACTCAGATCAACTTGTTGATGGAGCACTGCTTAACATTTCTTCCATTGCTAACATCTCTTTAATTGCTTGAATCTCTTCATTTGACAAGGTTCCACATCAAATCCTTAATGACACATATCGGGAGAGGGTTGAGTTGGCTACTGCGGAGTAGATATTGCTACAATGTCTTCCACACTTAGATTTGTTTGTTTCTCATAATGAGGTGAACTCTCCGAGATAACGAGGATGAACTAGATCCAAATTTGAGTTTTGGTAGTGCAAATTTGAGGCACATATTATCGAATCGAGAGCAATTTCACTTCTCTGTATAGCAATTTCATTCTTCTGCTATGCAATTTCTCATTCAAAACATAGAAAGATCTGTCCACTCCTCTGCTACGCAATTTCACTTCTCTACTACGCGATTTCACTCCAAAGATGACAAACTACTAGGTCAACGAGATTTGAAATTAGGCTCACAACTATCTCGTTTTCAAGACAAGGTCGGTACACATAATGTCGTCAAGATAACATTTTTACCTTCTATTTCTTAGTTACAAAGAAACTACTAAGAAGATGAAAAATTCTCTCGTAATTAACAAAATTATTGTGAGATTTCAGATTTTTATTTTTATGTTTTTTTAAGTATAAATTGTTTGCATAGATAATGCCAAAGCTTGTTAGAAATTAATGCACAACAAATTTTGATTTTATAGTTTGTGCTTTCTTTTCTTTTACAAAAAGGTGGAATCCGCCATCCTAGTGATCCACACGGGCGGTTTCACGATCATCTGTGAGGAGGTAAATTGAAAAATCCATTGGCGGTCCCACGATCATCTGTGAAGAGGTAAATTGAGAAACTGCAGTTGATCATGACGAAGGAGAGTATTGTTCGATTTCGTCGAGATTCGAACTCTTGCCCTCTTTTACAATTCTGCTCCGTCGTAACCAACTCAATTATGTCTTGAAGGCAAAAATTACATTGAGTAAATTTTTTATAGTGATCGGTCCTACCACCGAAACGGCTCCATATCAGAAAAACTCCTAAGAGATTTTTTAGAAATACGGTACCATTATGTTGATAAAAATTTATTATTGAAATAATACCTCAGTCAACAGCTACATGTTGCTAAGAAAATTCAAATTCGGAACCTCAGATAACCTATGTCTTCATCCTTTCTTTGTTTTTTTTAATAGTGGAGAAGTTCTGTCTCTTATTATTATTATTTAATTTGTAGGAGGCATTTTGCAAATAAACTTTCTGTTTTGGGCCTTAAAGGTGGGCCGGGTTAATTTTAATTGGGCCGGATTTTTTGGGACCTCCATTACTGATTAAAAGCAAGTTCCCGGGTGAATACTACTGAACAGCGAACAGCTCTCTTCGTTTTTTCTCTCCCGCTCCTCGCTCGTCTCTCGCCGCTCTCGATCTCGTCGACGAGACGCTCGTCGGCGCCGGCAGTCTCCTTCCCGATGTTTGCCGACGGCGGGAAGAGAATCGAGCGACCCGGCCCTTCCAATCTGCACTCTGCGTCGAGCATTTGG
>JBBMKF010000046.1:2681682-2692220 GCA_037834155.1 Curcuma caesia | reverse complement strand
TAATAAGTGTAGGTTGGCTTATGGACTTTTGCATAGAAGGTTACACTAATTTTTAGTTTCTATATATGCAAGGAGGTCTAATAAGTGTAGGTTGCCTTATGGACTTTTGCATAACATATGTTGATACAGTATTGATGAAAGTGATATATGAAAGGCCCTAAGAAACTTATATGGAAAATGCACAACATTAGCTAGTAAGGATCATTTGATTAGCTTAAGATTATGCATAATAATCTTGTTCTTTTTCCTGATTTTCAGTAGATGTAAGTTAGTCTATTAGATTTTCATTTTTATCATTATAAGGTTTATTCCACTCGTGCAAATTGGTGCTTGCATCTAAGGAAACATTTAGAGTTATATATGTATTTTTTTGCATGACTTTGATTTTGGCTATTCACCTGACTTTTTGCATTCAACAAGAATCTGTTTGTACTTTTCTTCTTTAAAAATTCTACTCCAGACCTTTATGATTTTGTGGTGTGCTTATTGTCTCATCTTTTCAATGTAATAATCTTGTTATCTGGCCAGAGTGCTAAAGGCGCAAAAATTTTTAATGCTGCAATTGCTGCTACTGGTGATACTCAACAAACTACTAAAGAGGGAGAGGAGAAGATGAAAATGCATATGCATTCGTACTGCTGTTTAGATTATGCACAGGTTAATTTTCTTTTCATCTAATCTGTTAATCATGGATGAAATTACTTGTAGGAGCATAGTTTAAGAATGAAAAGGGAGTTTTTGATGCATGTTGTCAGAGAATTATTTTTATGTGCTATTAATTTCCCCTTTTTATGTAAATGGTAAAATTCATTCTTGCAGATTTTTGATGTCGTTAGATACCGAATGCATCGAATGAAGAAGAAATTAAAGGATGAATTGGACAGCAGAAATACGATTCAGGAGTACATTTGCCCTAACTGTGGAAGAAGGTTCCTTGAAATCTCTCATAATTTGTATTTTTCTTACTTGATGCATTTGTGATACTGAGGCATGATGATTGTTCAGGTATTCTGCTTTTGATGCACTACAACTTGTGAGTATGGAAGACGAGTATTTTCACTGTGAAAATTGCAATGGTGAACTTGTTGCTGAGAGTGAGAAGCTGGCTTCTGAGCAACTTGGTGATGGGGATGATAATGCTAGGAGGAGGAGGCGTGAAAAGTTAAAAGACATGTTTCAGAAAATGGAGGTAACTTCACATTAAGTAATATTTGTGTTAATGATCATGTGTAAAGTTAATCATCATTTTCTTTTATATGCTAGCATGTGTAAATTTAATGATGAATCTTCTTTTACATATTCGAATGTATTTATTTTGGTTTTTCTTCGATCGCCTAATTACCAGCATAATATTTTGAGCTACATAGTTCAAGAGAAACAATGAAATGTCTATGAGTTCGCTTTTCTTCCTTAAAATATTCAGATTTACTAACTTCTACTAGTGCCTTTTATTTTTATGTATTTGTTAGTGTTGTTAGTTGGCACAAATCACCTATATTTCTTAGTTCAGTCTTGATCTGTTTGCCCTCTTTTCAATCATCACTTCCTCGTAGGGTAGGGCTGGTTCGTTCTAGCATTAGGACAACTAGCAGTATTTTTCAAAGAACCAACTGTACTTAATAAGATTCCTTTTGCATAAATTTCAGTTCCTATGCATATTCTGTTATTTCGATGATTAGGACATATTTCTAGCGCCATACTTCAAATTATTTCTGTGATGATCCATCATATTCTTTATCTCTATGGTAATCTGCCATAATTTCAGATAAACTGGAATTCATCTGTTTATTGCTTATTCAGAACTTTGTGAAAATAACAACTTTTAGCAGATGTTTAAACAACTTGCGAAATTTGGAGTTTTGCCTTTGGTCATCAAGCCAATATTAGTTACAAAATTATTTGATGACATTAAGGATACAATAATTAGACCAAAAAAGAAACTCATTGAGGAAAATGGAGGCTTGCTGTATTTGTTCATGGAACCACATATTAGACATCATTCTATTAAAAGTTATATCTCTTTTACTGAATGATTAATTACACACTTAGCAGTTTCATATTAATTCTTTTTTGAGACGAGGCTGTTTCTTATTAGAATTTCAGTATTTGGTCATACAATCCCTTCTCTCGCTATATTTATTTATTCGAGCTCCATCATACTCGTGTGCTAAAGGAAGTGATTTGCTTGTATGCCTTTGCAAGGGTCCAACCAACTTGAAGGAAGATAGTATAGGTGACAAATCATATGTGGCTTCTAAGTAGTTTTGTTCACTTGTTACTTTGTACATATGCAGGATCAGCTCAAGCCTTTAGTAGTGCAGCTTGCAAGGGTGAAAGATTTGCCTGCTCCTGAGTTTGGAACATTGCAAGCATGGGAAGCAAGAGCACGTGCAGCATCTCAAGCTAACAGCGATTCTAATGCTAGTGATTTTTCAAAAAATATCCAGGGGCAAGGTTACAGTGGCACACCAATGCCATTCCTCGGCGAGACAAGTGTATGTCATCTTGCACTTTGAAGCCTTGTTGACTGAAAAAAAAATAAAAGAAAATTCTAAGCATCCATATATTTGGTAAATATTTATCACTCAGAAACACTCAAACCTTATTGAGAGAAAATAGGTCAAGAGAGTATAATATAATATGTTCAAAGACAATTAATAGATATTAGAGTAAGAAATGCTGAATCTATTAGCTAGGAAGATGTGCAATGAAGGGAGATCAAAGAAAAATTAACCAATGAATTAGAAATGATCTATTTAAATATTTGTATAGATATTATCTTGTATAGAGTTCAGTTGTGGGATCTAATCAATTCAAAATGGTTGGGGCAAACACTGCTTCATGATGATGGTGATGAGAACATTAACTCCCTTGTATTCATCTTTTACTTTGGTAAACTTGCAGATTGAAGTTGCTTTATCTGGTGTTGAGGCAAAGGAAGAAACTGAGCCTGATATAAAACCCACAGCCATGAAAGTTCTACCTCCCTGGATGATCAAACAAGGAATGAATCTTACGGCAGAGCAACGCAGAGGGATTAAGCCTGAGCCCAATGCCGAGCACAATTCTGATGACAAGAAGTCAAGTGTGGATGGCAAGAAACCAAGTGCAGATCGAGACAATGAGAAGAGTTTACAGGCTAGTGCATGAAATGAGACATGATAAATTGAAAATTATGTGAATATAGTGATCGATTTTGTGGTTTAAATTTGCATATTCCTGTTGCTTATATTTTACAGGATGAATATCTGAAGGCATATTATGCTGCTTTAGTGAAGAGGCAAGAAGAAGAAGAGACCTCTAAAAGAATTCAACAACAAACAGAACTTTCGACAAGTGCTGCTGAAGAACCTGTTCATCGACGTGTTGGCATGAAATCAAAACGCGAGGATGATGAGGATATTGAATGGGAGGATGCAGCTGGTACTGGTATGAATCGGCCTTTTGATTTTACAGAGTTTTGCTTTCATCTTCTTTCTGATTTTAGTTGAAATCCTGGTGCTGGAGATTTATCCATTTTTTTTCCTGTTATGATCATTGCTATAGAAGCTTTAAAAAAATGAACCTTAACTATCGACCAAATTTGGAACATTTAGCAGATTAGGTCAATCCATCCAGGGCTTCAATAAAAAGGTCTATAGATCTCAAACCGGAATTTAGTCAAGTTATGAGGTGTGCCAAGCCCACTCTCAATCTGCACATGATAAATATGCAATAGTTGGTTGGATATGCGAGTTTTATGATCAAGATAAAGCACCTCTAAATTACCCTAAGACCATTCCATCCCAGTTCACTCATTATCCGTACTCAGTATTAGGCAATAGGCATTGCAAGCCAATTTATAATATATGTCTTCATGGGGATAGAATGTAGGGTAGGTCGAAATTGTATGGTTTATGTTTTTTATGGTGTTTTGCACCACTATATATATATATATATATAGTCTACAGAGACAAAGTTCTCGGCGAAGCCGACACAATGCTCTCTTCCGTCTCAACTACAGCTTTTCGATTTACCTCCTCACAGATGGTCGTGGAGCTTACCGTGTGAGGCCGCTGGGGTGGCGGATTCCATCTTTTGCTAAAATAGTCTACAAAGTTGTATTAGGTCCTAACAACTAGTTAAAAGTATGTCAAAAGTCCTCATGGAAAAGAAACTTAACGTAGTTATTGTAAGGCTAGGCCATCATCTGTAACTGCTGCTTGAGTAAGTTTTAGCCATCTACAATGCGTTGAACTCGATGGTTTGATAGGGTTTAGGGTTCGTGTAGCCAACTCCCAAATAGTAGAGAGTACATGGTTTGTTGTTACTATGATTTGCATCAGATCCCAACAGCCAGCAAAAAACTCATGAAAATTAATCTCGACATTATTGCAAACCTAGGCTATCATCAATATCTCTGTGAGTTGCTATAGAATTCATGTAGGTGAAATACCAAATATTTGATCTCTGGCATTGATAGGGCTCGATACGTCATCTAATGATTCTTTCCAAATGATATCGCAGGCAATTCAAGTAAGTCTTTAAAGCTTGCCGATTTGAATGCTGAAGCTGATGCATCTGAGGATGATGACAATGGTGACGAAGATGACGACGACGACATCGCCTGGGAGGAAGGTTAACTGGGAGGAAGATGATACCTGAGTGTTTAAGAAGATACCACTTTCCTTTCTGGATTGGTTTCATTCACAAACCATCCTGAGGACACATTTCCACTGTTTACTTGATGTGGTGGAACATTCAAATATACGAGTGATTAATGAATAGGGACGGTATACGAAACGAAAATTATAGACCGCAGTATCATTCTTTGCAACATCTTGCTCAATTTATAATGATAAATGAAGCACATTGGCTTTGATCCTTTTGTCATCTGTTGTGATTTGAGTTACAAAAAAGCTGCTTGTCACAATAGACTTTCGTGACAAATTTATGATGGGAATCTGCACCGTTCGATTTTAAAGTTAAAATTAAATGCAGGCCGTAGATTGAATAAATGATTGTGATGGTTTAGATTTAATCTTCTATTTTAAAATCGAATGGTTCAAATTTTTGTTATAAATTTGTGACGGAAATCTGTTACGATAAGGATCCCAACTGTTTGAGTTACGATGGGGGCGTTGTTTATATTTTTAATCTCGGATCCCTCGTCGGTTTAATCTCGGACCCTTGGATCGGAATCACATCAACGGCGGATATTGCCCCACTGATAGAGAGATTAGGATAAACTAATGAGGCTTCGAATGGGGAGACGGAGACCGAAAAAAGTTCAAAATATTTGAATTAGTTAATATATAAATTTATATTATTTATTTATGTAAAAAAAGACACTTAAATTGAAATAATATTGTGGAATGAAATTATTTTCCAATTTTTTAACATCATTTAATATTTTTTACATTTTGATTTTAATAAAAATCATTTAAAAATAAAATAATATTTGAGTATTTTCTTAAAAATTAAATTACTCATACATTTTCGAGGGGGCAAAATGGAATTAATAAACTTCCTCCGTCGTCAAGTGCCGCGGCGGTTGATCTCTGCCTCCGCTCGTTCCTCAACCTCCGTCTCCCTGGCGCCTCTTCTTCGGCCTTCGCCGTCGTCCCTTCTTTGCTCCGCGGAAATCTCCTCTTACGGAGAAGGAATAAGACCGATTTGCCTGTCGCCCTCCCAGATGGATGGTCAGGGAGCATCTGCGCGTGGCGCTTCAGACGTCTAAACCTTTGCCCATGGATCTTCTCTATTTCCGTCCCAGGTTCGATCGATGAACCAAATCCTCGAATCAAACATTTGGAAAGGGCGCGAAGGAGAGTTTCGTGATTGGAAAGATAATGCCGTATCCTGGAGGGCATCGACAAACTCATACATCTACCAGGTACGCAATTTTGGCATAGAAAAGATTTTGATAAGCTTCGAAAGCATATGCTCGCTTAAAATGGACAGAAATAACCATTTTTGTTGCTAGCGAAACTTGATTGCCTCACTGATTTTAAATTATTACCTTTTGGTGTGCTTAGGTTTAGATGCTTTATGATCATGTGATTGAGCAATCAATGGGTGTTTGTATCAATATTGTGCTTGTCTTGGTCATGGATGTTCTAACCGGGACAGTCTTGTGTTGTGCCAAGGCCTGAGTGTTTGTACCAACTAGAGCTCAGACCGATCTTAAGCCCTTCATTTCATAAGTCCTGTTTCACTTGCAAAAATGAAAGATCTGCTAGTTTTGGACTTACCTCAGCTCAAGTTAGGATGAAACGAGATTAAAAAAATGTCAATGGATAAAGTGAGGTTGTGCACAGTTACTGACATGAATCATGCATGTGCATCAATGTAGAAACAACTAATGTAGACATCAATGCAAGCAGGTGCTTGTATACCTTGCATTTGCAATATATGAGCCCATTGCTACTATCGGCTATATGATGTGTCATTTGTCTCTTGCGAGAACTGGTTAGGATGACTAGCAAGATCTTCTGCTTAAGAATGACTTTACTAAGCTATTGACAAAATTGATGGGTTAAAGAGACAGATTATCCTAGCGAATGTATGAATGCATACCCTGATGTTTTTTTTATCACTTCTCTTCAACTACTCTAACTCAATGAATGAAGTTCAGTGGTGTCCATTTGACCATCTATCTTCTTAGCCTTCATGGTCATAATCTTAGCCAAGGCAAGTGAAACTTTTGTAGTGGATATCAGAGAGTTAATGTATAAATAAGAAAGGAGAAGCAATATATGTATATCGTAAGTGAAAGATAGAATGGGCGTTTTGGTCCACTATGGCCATTGGCAGTCAGTGAGCCAGTGCCCATTAGCCAAACCAGCCATACAATGGCGATGAGCAGCCTATAGAATAAGAAAGTTTATATGATGCTGATGATAGGTAAAATCAATGTACAAAGTTATACATTCCTATAAGTGGAAAGATTGTTTGTATTTAATTATGACAATGGGATTAGATGGATCAATCTTGCTCCTATAATTTTTTCAGCAAGGTTGGCACAAAGAAAAGTGTATTATAGGCACTTGTGAATCCTACATTAACAGTTCATTTTGACCCAAACTCTCTCTCTCTTTTTTGTATAATTAGATGCCTTGGCATATAGATAGACATTGTGGCTAATACAATGATCCTCTTTCATCCGGAGATTTTTGGTGCCTACTTTCAGTTTGTTCATTAGACTTAACATATACAAAACATTGCATAACCTCAGTCAATTTAGATACATCTAATGTCTCTTAGGCCTGTAGTTGATCGAGGATTTATTCCAACCTTGAAGCCTTATAATTGTATATACGACTCCCAATCTAGAGTTGGCTTTAGCAGTTAGAATTACCGACTTACTTGTGTCTTGTCTAGATTTCACAATGTTCTTCGTCGAAAGACTAACGATATGATCTTAAGGCTAAAATGGGAAAGGTGTTTTAGTTTTTGTTTGATTATTTATCCAGGTATTTTTACTCGAGAATCTTGTTCCACATTAATATCAGAGATTGTTCATTCCATGAAGGGCTTACAAATTAGTCTTTACATACTAGTCTTCATTAGTCTCATATTAGATGATGTTATATAGCTGAAGATATTACTCAATCAGCATCCTTATGCAAGTTTGCAAGGTTTGGCACTTGATACTCTTGCTTATTCAACTGTAATGCTTTCTACCACTACGCATGGATGTTATTTCCATTTAAAGATGAAACCAATAATTATTGTTCATGATTCAACAGATGGAAATTTTGTGAGAAATCATAGAAATTAATTTGATCCTTAGTTTGCTTGATTTTACATCAAAATGGAAACCTACATTTACACATTCCAAAAAAAAAATCCCCACAAATGTGATGCATTTTTCTTCATAGTCGATTGCAGAATACGAACCATAAACTCTCTTGTTATGTTTCATTGAGTGTGAATTTGAAAGCGGAAGGAACAGCATGTGAAAAAGATGACTACCAGTTTTATTTTCCCTAAACTTTCAAGACCGCAGCTATTTGGTTGAACCATTTGATAGGAAGGGATTTCATTCATATATTCTTTCACAGATTCAACAGCCTATCAAAGAAACTATTAGGTACTACTAAAGAACTGCTTTAAGCATTTCATGGATTCTTTTCGATTATGATAGTAGACTGTTAGGTACTACTAAAGACTGGTTTTGGTTACCCTATATGTTTCCAGATGGAAACCAGTAGATTGTCTCCTCTTAAACAATTAATCTTAATAAATAAATCATTAGTTTGTTTTTTTTAAACAAATTGTATGTTGGCAAATTTGTAATGGAAGAGGATGCATCAAATAAGCCCAAACTTGGATCTATTTCCTCTCCTCCATAATTATAGGAACAAGCTGCAATCAAAGTGTCCCTCTCCATTTCAAAGAGACAAATTTGAGCAAATTGAGTCCATGGAGATTGGAGAACAACAGTCTTAAGTTTGTTCCAGCTCTCTTTCTTATTGTCACCTAGCAAGCATGATTAGAATCTGCCAGGAATGTGTCCAATGGACACATCTTCTCAATAGCTCTCCTTGTCTGCATCTCAGAAACCAACATGGGCATAGTGTCATGCTCAAGGCCCCAGTTTTCTCATTTGTGCACATGTCCAATGGCTAAACTCTTGTTTTGTAATGTATCTACATATCCATGTGACCATACAAATAATATATATGAATCATTAGGTAGGATTAGGACACTCCTAGGTTGGCCTATCTTGCATAGTTCTCACATTTACATTCATTGCACCTAGCCACATTCTTGTTCTGATACTCCTTGTGCTATCAATTTGCAGGTATGAATTGGCAGCTTGATGATACTTTCATGAAGGGAGTAAGGATGAGGAAAGCTGGAAGATTCCCTGGCCGGAGCCCAAGATGCGCTTCGGATCGAACCGAGCCTTGCTCTCGATGAACCTGTTCCATTTCGGACCAAAATGGCTGGCCCACTCTTCCTGAGTCTTGTAGTGGGGGAGGTACTGCTTGATCTTGATCTGAGCATGGTGGCAAAACTCTAGTATCTCTTGGTTCTGGCGTTCCAGGTGTGTTAAGCTCTGGGTCGGATCGCCGGAGTCCGGCAGAGCTGATCGGAGAAAGGCCACCAGGTAGAATACATCCTCGTCCGGCGTCACCGCCGAACTCCTCTCATCCCACCTGCAAATTTAAACAGCTTGATCATACTAACACAAACCAACAATTTTGCATTGAAGACAAGAAGGTCCCAAGATAGTTGGAAGCTGACCAACCACAACTCATACTTTGTGTTTATTATAATAGAGTAATGATATATAGCATGAAAAAGTCCAACATGAAACCAAAACCAACATGATACACTGCATGCAGTGGATTACACATCCATGCAGTGGGTGTGTCATGTTTGTTTCATGTTGGACTTTTTCATACTACATATCATTGTTCTATTATAATAATAGTATCCTAATGCATTAGAAAATTAACATCATCCGTTAAGAAGTAGCTAATGATTAAGATTAAGTTATCTGAAGATTATAATTTAAAATTAGAGGTGAGTTAATGTGGTTTCAGTTATAATGTATTGTTTCTTTTTCAGAAGAAAGTAATAAGAAATAGGCTGTTGCATGCAGGTGTTCATACTTGTGCTTGTTCATGGGGTAGATGAGAACGGGCCCGCCGGTGTTGTTGCCGAGGATCCCCCGGAAGACGGTGGCGTCGAAGTCGGCGATCCGCGACGCCGGCACGAAGAGGTTGAGCCACGGGTGCGGCACCTCCCACAGCCCCTTCCCCCGCAGCCTCTCCTCCGCCCGGTGCACCCGCCGCAGGAACTCCACGTACGTCAGCTCTGTCACGAACTCCGTCGCCGGAACATACCTCAGCCGCCGCAGCAGCCTCTCCACCGCCCCGTCGACCTTGCCGCCGCCGTCGTCTTCGTCGTAGTACTTCGCCATCTCCAAGCAGTAGAGCACGCGTCGCTCGCCGGCGACGGAGCCGATCTTCACCGGATTCTTCGGCGAGAAGAAGGACGACCTCCAGCTATTGATGAGGCCTTCGTCGACGATCACCAGCCCCTCCACGTAGTCGAATCTCTCGCCGTCCAGCGCGATGAGCCGCTCCTGATCCCGCGTGAAGGCGGCGAAGTCGGCGTACAGCACCCGGATCCACCTCACCTGAGTTAATTAGTCGACTAATGACTCCATTAGTTCCTAATTACCGGCCATTGATTCGGTAAATCATCTTGATAATTACCCTCTGTGGGGCCCGCTCCAGCGCGATGCGGGCCCTGGTGATGATCCCGAATTGGCCCAGCCCACCGAGCACGGCGTGGAACAGCTCCGCGTTCTCCTCCTTCGAACACGTCACCACTTCTCCCTTCCCTACAATTAAGCCTCGGAATTTTATTTTATTATTTTGAGAAATTTAATTTTTTTTGGAATTTTTATTGTAGAATTTATTGACCTGTGACGACGTCCAGCTGGAGGACGTTGCTGATCTGGGGCCCATGGTGGAAGGCCTGGCCGCTGACGCCGGCGTTGGCAAGCGTGCCGCCCACCGACAGGTGGAGGTAATCGG
>JBBMKF010000046.1:2620977-2645717 GCA_037834155.1 Curcuma caesia | reverse complement strand
CACTCTTCTCTTCTCTCTCTTCTCTTCGTCGCCGACGCGTTTCCTCAGATCGCAAATCCACATGGAGATTTTGATTTTCTTCGTAGCGAAGAAGAAAGACGTCACGAACCATTTTAGGCAAGTAAATCACGGGGCAACCTTTCTCTTTTTTATTTAAAGTAATTTTATTTTAATTATAACAGTTTGGACTAAAAATATATAATATAAAATAATTAAAACTGTTTTTGACATTAGTTAAGAATACTTCAATATCAATTATTTTCGTTAAAAATATTTTAACTTAATTATAATTATTCTAACTTGATTAAAATTAATTTAACTTGAATATAGTTTAGGTTAAAAGTGTTACGATGGTATTGAATAAAGTAAAAAATAAGAATTTAAAAATAAATTTAGAATAGGGCAAAACTCAATATGACATTCAAAAATTTAGAATAGTGCCCGTGACTTTTTTTTATATAAAAAAGTATCCTACTTTACTATTATAATTATTATTCAATACTATTATGTATTATTATCTTTTATTTAATTTTTAAATTGATATGACATGTTATAGTAATCTTGAAATGGTAATTACCACAACATGAACAAGAATAATAGAAATTTTTATTGTAATAGTTATGATAGTTATAAAATCGTAATTATTATAATATGTTCAATTTAAAATTTAGATGGGAGATAAATATTGAATAGTACTAAATGGTATTTAGATAATTATACCAAGTTGAATAGTAACGATATAGTTGAGTTAGTTACGATTGAGCAGAGTTTAGAGGTGAATAAATGAACGTCTTTTAACTTTTGTCATTTAGCATATGATATTATTTTAATATTTTAATAAGATGCTCTTAGGATAATAAAAATAAGTGTTCCTTTTGTTTTTAAATTTTTTTCTTTGAACCATTATGATCTCTCATTCATTTATTTTGTTTTTAAAATTTCAGTGCAAAAGAACCATTCGTTTGCTAAATTTTATTTATATAAATATTTATAAATAATAAATGAACATAAAATTGAAACTATAAATAAGACCGTAAACTAGCTAAGTCAATTCAAATTTTATAATATTCAAGTTTGATTGATAAAATAATTAAGTCAAATCAACTTGAACTTAAAATAAATTAAATAATTAAAATAATTATTTAAATTTGACTTTATTTTTTTTTTGTGAGTTTGAATTAGATTCGAACTTGGGTTGAACTTAATTTGAATTTGATTTGTTTGGATGTTATAAGCTTATTTAATTATTGAATTTTTTATATTTTAAATTTATTTACTTGATTATTAAATTTAACAATATAAATTTATTTATTTATGGTAAGAGTTTCTTTGTTTATTTACATGATAATAATTTTATTGATAAATATGATTCAAAAATATAATTCATGGATATTGTTCATAAATATTATTTATTTATTTAATAATTTAATAAATTATTTAAATTTATTCATTTAATTAATTTATATATTTAATCAACATAAATAAATTTTTATGAAGTATTTATGGCCTTAGTTATGAGAGGCATATTGAGTAGCGTTTGAAGCTATTGACCCGGGCCCAAATTAAGGCCCAACAAACCTTTGCTCCTTATCGCAATTGTGGCCGGTACTCCACTCCCCAACCCGCTCGTCTCGGAAGTCCGAAACCCTTCGCTCTTCCCTTCGTCGCCGTCGCGCCAGACTCCGACGACGAGGTCCGGTACTCTTTTTCTCTATTTCACGCTCGTCTCTGTCTATCTGATTTGTTATCTTGCATCTGTTACTTTGTCTTTGGTAGGAGAAGGGAACAGGCCGTCATCGAGCAGTACCAGGGCGGAAGTCAAGAAGCTGAGCTGCATTAGATGACTATCATCGGTAAGTCTTGCCGTTTCGTGTCTACGTGATCGAGCTAATTGAATTGAACAATCGAGTTCTCATCAGTATAACACGGTGTAACAGATGCGAGACTGAGAATACAAGTTATATAATCTAAACCCTAGAAATTGATACTCAGTTTAGAATGCACCCGGTGTATTTTTGCATTTGCAGGAGAACAGTGGACAAATTTATGACTGAATGTTTGTTGATCATAGCGTTTGCTTGTGCTACTTTGGTCACTTACAGTGGGGTTTAATACAAGACTGTCTTTAGCTCAGCTTAATTTCTATTGGATTCTATCTTCGTCACAGTTGTTTAGTCAATTGTTTTAATTGCATATTGCTTGAGATGGAATTGGAATTTTTTGACATTCAATCTACAATTTACAAATTTTCATAAGGCAAGCTATTACCTAGAACTTGATGCCCATTTCATAATGTGCCTGATGTAGTTTTATATTTGCACCCAGGAAAATAGTGAACAAATTTCTGGATCGTAGTGTTACTTGTTTTAGGCTGGTCATTACGAGGTCTTTAGCTCGTCTTAATTTCTATTGGGTTTACTCTTTATCACATGTAGTTTAGTCAATTGCCCTTTAGTTTTTAGAGAATCCAGTTTATTGAATCGAAAAGCCTACTTCTCATTGGTTTTATCCAATACTTAAATATTGCCTCGCATTACTATCAAATCTGAAGCAGTAATACTGAGAAATCAATGTCCCCATATCAGAATGTGCCCAGTGTAGTTTTACATTTGCACCAAGGAAAACAGTGGATGAGTTTCTGGCCTTTTTTACTGAAGGTTTCTTGATCTTAGTGTTACTTGTCTTACTTTGGTCATTCACTTTGTTTTAGTTCGGCTTAATTGCTATTGGAGTTGCACTTGGTCCATGTGGTTTGGTCAATTGCTTTAACTCCATATTCAACACATTTGGATCATCTCACTTACTTAAACAGGTATGAATGCATAGAGGGTTATGCACATCCAAACTATTTGAGATCAGCTGTAGGGATCCTTCTGCTGGGGTCTAATGTGACACCATGTTGTTTGTGATACCTATAACATTTAGTTTTCTTCTAGTTCAGTTGAGTAAATTTTTGTTTTCCCCTAACATTTAGTTTTCTTCTAGCTTTCAGCTAAATCATTTTTTATTCCTTTCTTTGTAAACTATTGAAGAAATTATTATTATTATTTTTTATGATGTGTTCTGAATTTACTTCTGGAGTTGTAGAGAATATCTTCCGATTCGAATATCTTCCGATTAAAAGTATCTTCCTTTCCCAGGGATATTCAGAGGAGCTATTCTATCACCATATTCATGTAAAAGTGAACAGACACACTGCAGTGCTGAAACTCTATTTCGAAGCATCCCTCATAGATCAGCGAGGATATATGTTGCTCGCCGTGCAATTTCTAATGATCACAAGGAGAATCCTGATTTCTCCAGACAACAGAAAGGGTCTTCCAGGGGCAGGAGCAAACAATTCCAAGAGCTTGAACAGTCAGAAAGCAGTGAAGAGACATATATTTTGTCCTCTCGAAATGGGTCTTTGACAAGTAATACGAGGCACCAGGCTACTGCAACTCCAGGACAGCGAGATGAAGAAATACTTGAGTTGTTTCGGAAAATCCAAATGCAATTACAGGCTGCTGCCAAGAAAGGAAAGAAGTCTGAAGCGAGCCGACAAAGGCAAAACGACAGGGCAACCGTGGATTCCCTCGTCAAATTGTTAAGGAAGCATTCGATGGATCAGAAGAGCAGTCCCAAAGAGCATTTAAGTACCAACCTGCTGGCAAGAAGCAAGACATTAGCGGATGAGCAGAAATCAAATCTTTTTGGCCCAGATGGCATCAAATTGAAGGAGGAGCCGGCTCTTGATCCTGGGCTTCCAGATCCAGTTTCTTCCACAAGGCCTGCCACAAATTTCAGACGAAAATCTCTAGTTCGTAGAACAAACTTCAAAGCTGAATCATTTGAAGAGGGTATCAACCCTCCGCCCGCAAACTCTCAAGCGAGTAGGAAGAAGAAGAAGAGCGACATCATCGTGGACAAGTCTGAGGCCTCGGTGCATCCAGATATTGGTGTTTTGGATCATCTTGGTCAATCATTGTTGGATGATCAGTTTGATCCTTCTCCGTCCAATGAAACTGCCGAAGTGATTACGGAATCTTCTACTCTAAAAATCTCATCCGATTTGGCTTCCTTAAAATTATCAGAACTGAGGAATCTTGCAAAGTCTCGCGGCCTAAGGGGATATTCCAAACTCAAGAAAGGTGAACTAGTTGAATTGCTTGATGATCAACATCAATGGTGAAAGGGAAAAACTTATGTGAAAGGGGAACTTCAAGCCCAAATCACACAAACATCCTCTTCTCCGATGCAAGGTTTCGACAGGATTAATCTCGATTGTTTGTGAGCGAACTACTGGAACTAAATCCTGCCGGATTGTGCATCTACTAAGTTGGACATCATGTGATTTCTGTGTCCATGGTGAATTAGTCTTTAACTCAGTTTCACTTGTTTAAAGCCGTTCCTACAATTAGATCTTCTCCATCTTCTCACAGCTTTAATACTTTTGTTGTGGACTTGGCGGGAAACTTGTTTGTGTAGACAATCCAAGTGATTTGATTGGTTAAGAAAATGGTCTCAGGAAAAAATTTAACACTTAGATTTTCCATTTCTAAAGAATATTTAAAATATGTTTTGTGTAAAATGTAGATTTTATTCTTCTGTGGTGACAAAAAGTATTTAAGTATTTGTTTTGTTTATTTTTCAGAAAATAAAGATTGAAATTTGAAAATTTTGGTACATGCTCAAAGTTGCCTAACTAACTCAATATTTTGAATATGCTGACTTATGTTATATATTTATTTCATTATATGATTATTTTGAAGAAAAAAATTGTTGAAAAATATATTATTTTTGTTTTTTTAGTTGACTTATATCCACTCAGGTTTTCCTTTTTAAATGGTTAAAAAATCCAAAAGATTTCAGGAAAATATATCTTTCAATAATGCCTATAAAACTTAATCAAAATTATTTTATACAATTTATAGCATAATTTAATCAGAATTATTTTATACTAATAATTTTAATTAAGTTATCATATTTTTTATCAAATTAGTAAATAGTATTTTAATATACTAATATTTTATTTATTATATTTTTAAATTAGCATAATTTTGCTATCATTCGTTATTGTAATAACTGTTACCATAATATTAAAATAATTTTAGTTAAATTAAAGTGATTTTTATATAAATAATTTTGATTAAATTATTTAAAAAACATTTTGATATAATATTATTCTAATTATAATATTTTTGAAAAAAATTGAGTTGATTTATTTTAATGTATTATGGTAAGCTAAAATCATAATTATTATATATTATTAAAAAATATATAATAAAGTGTTATTTTTATATTTAAAAAAATGTTTTTATAATAAGGTGCTCAATGGTTTATCAAGCATTTATTGTTCGAATCATAATTACAAGCATTGGAAGAGAATGATAATAAGGTGCTTAATGGTTTATAAGCATCCTCGTTCGAATTACAATTATGAATATTACAAAATAAAATATTTTTTCTAATAGAATAAAAAATTTAAAATGTTAATTATTATGCATATGAATTGTGCTCATTTTTAAATTTAATAAATTAGATATCTAAATTATCAAAATAATAATAATAATAAAGCACTCCCATTTAATTTCTACCCAAAATTTTCCATCCTTCCTAGTAAATAAAAGAATTAAAAATTGCATTTCCTTAGTTTTATTTCCTCCCTAATTTCCGTCCAAGTAAACACATCATCAAAGGAAAACAAATAAGAGTAAAGCCTTCAAATCAAAGCGACCGACGCGATACCTCCTCCCCTGCTGCTGCTTGGGCGACTCGCCGGGATCTCGTCTCCCCATCGGATCTCTGCCCATTCCAATGCGCCCAGATCCTTCTGCTTCCTGATTTCAGCCGTCTCTCCGATCGACGATCCCTTCTCCTCATGGCGTCCTGGCTCAAGGTCGCCGAAGGTACGCCTACCCTTTTCTCCGATTCCTGCCTCTTATTTCCCCGCGATCTGCTTCTCCGTAGCAAGGTTTTGTTGCCTTGCACTGGATCGATTATTTGTATGGCATTTTCTTGTGAGTACTGATCGAAGCCCCTTTGAATCTGGGGTATTATCGCTTTGGTTTGCGTATCTGCATTGGGCGTTAAGAACTCCGTTTGGGAGCACAAGCTGCAAGAGCGATTCTATGTTTATTTTGTGCTTTTTGTATGCTTGCGACCGTATTTCCTCCTTTAGGCGGTGAAAACCCTTCTTCAATCCAGAAATGTGAGACCGGTGATCCGAAGTTGGATTTTTTTTACAGCATAAATGAAATTTAATTTTTATTGCGATTCAAAGGATTGATTTGAATTGTATTTTCGTTTATTTGGTTTTATTGTTATGAGAATACCTTAGTACTGAGACAGTGGTCTGATACAAAGTTGATGAGTTATTTGTCTGCGCAGGAGAGAGATTGTATACTTGTATCTAGCATTTTCTACTGCCACTTTGAACTTGCATAATTAGAGTAGCAAAAAATAACGAAAATAGGCAACCACCACAAAGCAAGAAATACATAGATTCATGGGCAAACCTTTGACGGGTAAAAAAACAGGGTAGAGCAGTTGAATTCTCTATATCGAAATTAGTACAAGAGGAGAATTGTGGTTTGCATTTTATAGCCATGAAATTTTAATTATTTGCATACAAATAGGTGTGTGAAAAAAATAATAAAAGTGACTTGGGATCAATGGTGGGCTCTGGGACAGTCCTAATGACCCAATTCCTCCGTTGCCATCACAATTCCCTCAAAGATTCTCATAATTTAAAATTGTACCACATATATCACATCACGAGTTTTTCGAGGCAGGAACAATAGATTGGGTTATAAACTCTCACGTGGCATTGCGAGTTTTTTGCGCCTAACACAACAAAATTCGGGTCATAAACTCTAACAGTTAGGAAGTTAAGTCTAACTTGTATAAAGTTACCAATTTGCTAGCATGTATCATTAGTAACATAAGAATGCTGGAAAATTCAAAAGCCAACTATTAGTAGAGCTGAAATTTGAGTCGGCAAATGAATGTAGTGACAAAAATATCACCTAACATATTGCAATTTTTGATACATGGGAAATTGTTACTACTGAAAGAAAACTTTTGCTGTTGTGATACTAAATTTAGAAAAGAAAATTAAGTATATTAGATGATTTAAGCTTCAAGGATTACATAAGCAAATTATTACTTATTCTTCCAAATCAATCACTGTCTAGCCAACTCTTCTGTTTCGTAGACTATACAATTTGTTCTTTGTCATTTTTCTTATTAAAATCCACTTTGCAAGTCATATTGTTCCATCCTAATTTGAAGTGTCCTAACACATTTAAACAGATTTGTTTGAAGTTGTGGATAGAAGAGCAAAACTTGTTGTTAGTGAGTTGGCCGATGAACAATCTAGCTCGCAAGGTTCAGGTAGGAACTCTTTTATCCTTAGCCTCTGGAGCAATATGTTTTGTGCTCATACTTTTTTCTTTTATTTTTCATTTTTCTTTTCTTCTTTCTTGCAATCTTTTGAACTGAGGTTGATGCACTTCTTTTATTTTTCATTTTTAGGAGTGCCACGTGAGCAGAAAGCGTTAAATGCTGAAGGTGTTTATTCGAAGCAGAGAAAATCAAAAGATAAGGTTGGCGTGCAGCCCTTTACTTTTTACTTTTTCTAATTGTAATTTGTGTATCAGACAAGGTCACTGTGTTCTATGCAGGGCCAGGCAAAACCATCCATCATTGAAAATCCTACAAGTGCTAGGGTTGATAATCAACAGGAAAGTAACGATAAACCAGCACCATATGCAGAGTCTGATGAACCAACAAACCATCAATCTGAGCATCCTATAGATGTTGGAGTTAATGACGAGACTGAATCAAGCAAAGAATCTCTTTCAGAGACCAGTAAGGATCCTCTTGTTTTGGAGATAAAAACTGGTCAGGAGGGACAGAATGATAATATGGTGGAAGTTCAACCCAATGAATATGATGTGGAATCTTCAGCTTCCATTGTGAATGAAGATGTTGCCACTCCAATTATGAAAAATAGCATTGAATTGTCTTCCTCTCCTTTGTTAGAAGACAAGGAGATTGAATCTATCAGCAATGGTCATGCTTTAGATGCTAATTCAAATGTCAACAACATGGTAAATGAGGAGACATCTTTGACTCCTGAAAAAGAGAGATCAGGATCTGAAAAACTTGAAAGAGAAAATGCTGTTAATGCTGCAGAAAACGAGAGAGAAATTTCAAAGTCTACTCCAAGCATGAGCAAGCAACAGGATAATCTAAGTGACTCTCATGTAAAGGTTCAAGACCAGCTAGATGAGGTACATATTTGACACTGACCAATCATACGTATGCTTTCCTGACTGGTTCCCTACGCTTCGTTTCCTGTTTACTCCTCTTTAGACTTTTCATTTCATTTCCTTCTTGGTTTGTTAACAGGCTCAAGGACTGCTCAAAAGTGCAGTTAAAACTGGTCAATCGAAAGAGGCTCGATTAGCTAGGGTAAGAATGATTTTGACTAGCTTATCATTATTAATTTGTTAAAAAAGGAACACTATGTAAAATATTACAGAAAGTGCAGAGCTTATTTGAATGCATTATAAAACCACAGGCATCAAGGAAAACTAGTTTAGTACATTATTTTGGTACCTGATAGTTTTAGTTGCTTTACATAATTGTCTCTGTATATGTCAATGACTCAGTGCTTGTAATTAATCATGTCAGTTGTGTTTTTACTTGAGAAACAGGAGGTTCCACATGAATATCTACAAGTTTTGTAAGCAGAGTATAAATAAGCTTATTCTTATAAGCTTAACTATTTTCCCTTTTAACAGAAGCCCACCGTTGAGAATGAGCTTGCTACTGGCAGTGACTATAACTTCTCATCATCTATATGAACAAGCTACAATGCTTATAAGACTCTGCATGACATGAGCTTAGATGTATATATATGTTCTTGGTAATACTCACCTTTCCTGCCAGAATACTTCTAAGACAAGATAATTTTAATGCAAAATCAACTGCCAAGTGAGAAGACAATGTTTTTAATTGGAACAGCTGAACTGGTAAATAAGCTAAGGGTTCTGGTTAAAAAATAATGTCCAAAGTTGAAATTAGGCCCTTTTCCGACAGAAGATTAGGCAATATGATTATGGCAAACTGGTGTTTGGATTGAGCGTGGAAACTTTTCATATCTGGAGTAGGCCATAATACTTCAAGTGACATCTTCGATAAAAATAATATGATGCATCATCCTGACTTTGCTTATTTCTTCTTAAGCTAGCTAGATTTTATGTCTTCTGGTTGATTGACCATTTTACTTGATTACAGGTTTGTGCTGGTCTTTCAACCCGTCTTCAAGAGTACAAGGCTGAGAATAAGCAGCTGGAAGAACTTCTTGTTGCTGAGGTAAGCTGCTTTTTTTATGTCCCTTATTTATTATATATTATACAGCTGTAGTAATCAAGCCTTTTGTTCTATCAGTTATCTGGCATTTCTCACTTTTAACCACAATTTTATATATTGATCAGAGGGAATTAAATAGTTCTTATGAAGCTCACATAAAGCAACTGCAGCAAGATTTATCATTATCAAAAATGGAAGCGGCAAGAGTTGAAGCAAATATGTCAGATGCTCTAGCTGCAAAAAATTCTGAAATTGAGACTCTTGTGAATTCACTGGATGCTCTAAAGAAAGAAGCTGCTGCTTCCGAAGGAACACTGGCATCCTTGCAGGTAAAAAATAAAATCACACTATCCATTTCTTAATGCAAAGTTACGAATCTGACTTGTCTATATGACAATTGTATCCTGCGAGAGGTGCATGGGCCATGAGTGCATCAATGACTTTAAAGAAAGTTACTGAAGATATCAACTTTGAAACTTCAATTGTTATGTGATCACATCTACCTGCCATTTTTGTGTAGTCCTCTCATTTCTAATACCCAGATCATATGTTTGGTGTAGAGTTTATTTAATTTTCCTTGTAGGTTTTATCCGCCATCCAACACTATAATGTCTTATATTTCTAATACCTTCATCATTTAATATTCTTTTAGTTATGTTGTTTGGTCTTCCTTTTGTTCTTCATACCTGTAACTTCAGTTTATTCAACTTATATAACTTTGAAATTTGATTATTTTTATTCATCTATTGGAATTACATTTAGTTCCTCATATATAATGATAATTTTCTTGTTTTATCTCTCCGGTATCCTGCACAACCATCTCAATTTTAGTTCCTAGAAATTTATTAGATGTTTTCCTTACTGTAGGACCAAATGTATTTCTACTTCTTAACCTAGGAATTGACATACACAATTGAATTCGTATTGGTTTTGTTATTGCTCAAGGCATAAGTTTGTTTGCAAGAAATTACATGTCCTTTTTTATTTGTACCAGAATGACATGGATACTATTAGAAGGGGCCGTGAATTAACTGAGACTCGTGTCATCCAGGTAATATTGGATACTGAATGGCATTGTTCCTCTATGAAATGGCATTGCTGTCGCATAATTTTAGATTATTACACTCTTAAACTCAGTTGTGAAAACTTTTGTTTGATAGGCTCTGCGTGAAGAGATTACTTCTGCTGAACGTCGAGCTGAAGAAGAGCGTGCTGCACACAATGCTACTAAAATGGTAGAGTAATACAACCTGGAGGTATCTTTTAGAGGTCCTTTTTATCTTGCTTCTGATTGTTGTCAAAATGAACAGGCAGCGGTAGAAAGAGAAGTAGAACTAGAGCATCGAGCTGTTGAGTCATCTAATGCTCTAGCAAGAATCCAGGTAATTTTATGTGCTATACATCTGTTTATCCAATTATCTACACCTTAGTATCTTTCTTGTTCCTCGTTCTACTATAATTCATGAATGACATTGTTCCTTACTGTGCCACCTGTCAGAATGGAGAATTAACAAAGTATTGGCATCATATTTCTTAAAATGACATGGAGTATTTATCTTTTTCAGATTCTAGAATTCAACATGTGAGCTCTAAATTTATTTTCTAAAATATATGGTTTTACTCAAGAGTAATGTTCCACCCTTGCCAATTGCCCTCACAATCTAACACATTTTGGATCTCATAGTTGAGTCAGTGAAAGCAAATATCACTTTTTTACTCCTAATTGATGCATGTCTCTGAAGAAAATCTCAGTTGATGGAACATATACAAAAAAAGTTATTCAAGCATCTGCATAAACATTCTGTTGATTAACCAAAGTCTTCTTATTTCAATGTATTAGAAATCTGATGTTTTCTCATAGTTTAATCTTATTTTGTTTGTTAATATTTAGAGAGCTGCTGAGGAAAGTACATCAAGAGCGGCAGAGCTGGAGCATAAATTAGCTTTGCTTGAGGTGAGATAGACCCTTGCTCAATTTAAATAGTTTTGGCTTGGAAAAAAACTCAAATAATATATATAATACTCTTTTAACAGGTAGAAAATTCTTCTCTGAACCAAGAGCTACAAGATCTTGAAGCTCGTAACCGACGCGAGCAAAAGAAGTCTTCTGAAGAAGCTAATCAAATCCTTCAAGTAATATATATGTTTCTTTTCAATCAGTTGGCTTCATGCATAAAACTAAATACAGTTGATGAATCAGTAGAAACTAGAAAAGATTGATTATAAACAATGCCTGAGATTGTTTCATCCATTTTCCATGTATTCATCAATGTGCATGTACTACATAAGGAATAGGTTTGATTGAAGACCACATATACTTTTTGGCCTTTGGCGATGTTGATTGCACAGGGAGCATACACAGTTTTCGTAGGTCACAATTTTTAATTCTCAAGATTTCCTACATAAGGTTTTGAAGACTTGTTAGATGACTTGCTCTTTGCTCATTGGCCACCTTTTAAGCACTAACCATGAGCCTCAGAAGAGGTCAATACCTTCATGCAGTCTCGTCCATCCATAGTCTCTATTCTTCTCCATGGTTAAATTTATGTAGGATCCTTTATAGGCGGCATTCAAGATTCTTCAGTTTATTTAGCAGGATAAGATCCTCGTAGCTGGATCTCAAATAGTTGGAATTCATGGCTTGTTTTCAGGATTCTAAAGTCTTCATTGTGCAAAACTATCAAGTTTCTTGTAAAAATGAGCTGTTGACGATATTATTTACTCCTTTAATCAACAAATTCAATATTAAAAGATTTTTTTATTTTCACTTTCTTTTAGTTATAGTAATAGCAGTACAAGTTTAGCATTGAGGTTACTACAGAAGCAGTAAAGCTACTGGTGAAGGTCGAATAATCTTGTGTCTTGTGTTTTTCAAACTTAGATGCAGGCATGGCAGGAAGAACTGGACCGTGCACGTCGAGGACAAAGAGAAGCAGAGAACAAGATTAACTACCTAGAGGTGCTTTCCTGATTCTTTACTTCGTTGATACTACTTCAGACACAACACCATACTTTACAACTCCAAGATGTTAAGGCTTATATGAGTGGAACTCTATTCTTATCTATCACCTGAGTTTCCAATGCAACATTATCATGGTAATTATGGTTTGACAGGCTGAGTTACAGAAGATGAGAGTAGAGATGGCTGGGATAAAAAGGGACTCAGAGCACTATTCAAGACAGGTTCGTAGATTCTGATTTTCTCGCTTCATATCTTTGATCATTTCCTTTTCCAATCGCTTATATGTGGATGGTTAGTCTCAGCCATTTAATCCTCATACTGGTAACTTACGGATTATAACCAAGATACCTCATTTGTGATTGCCACCAGGTTTATCACCTTAATTTCTTTTGAAGAAAAAATTTATCTTCATTTTGTTGTGTGGCACTTGGATTACAAAGAACAAATAAGCTACACTGGTCTTAGATACATGACATGACATTCTCTCCTTGCAAAATATCCTTCTTTACTTTAGTTAACAAATTTGGTGCTCCTGCTGATCACTTCTAAAATTGTTCTGGCATATATTTTGCAGGAACATATGGAACTTGAGAAACGATATCGTGAATTGACTGATTTGCTGGTAAGTTACTCGTTACATACTATTAAAGATACAGGCTGCATTAATTCTTTGCTTGTGGATATTTCCATCTCATGAATGTTTCTGCAGTATCATAAGCAAACACAATTAGAAACCATGACGAGTGAAAAAGCGGCTTTGGAGTTCCAATTAATAAAGGAGCAAAAACGTCTTCAAGAATTACAGGTCATAATTCACATACTAACATCTTTCTGTTAAAAACTAGTCTCCTTACCTTAGAAAGTTCATTATCATCTCACATTTAATAATGATCTTTATTGGATAGATAGAAGCAGAAAGGAGTCGGGTTGCCAGCAGAGCTTCGACATCATGGGAAGAAGATACTGACATAAAAGCTCTGGAGTAAGATAACTTCTTTTTATGTCCTTTTCTTTTCCTAATAAACCAAATGGTAATCTTGATGTCTGTAATTGACAATAAATTCTGCATCATGACGCATTTGCTAGAATAGTTGTGACAATTTTATGTTATCTACCTGACTTATCAGGAAGAATGGTACCCCCTAGAAATTGCTATTGCTATTTCTGTAAAGGTCCTTCAACATGTCGTTCCATTTTCCTTCATTGTTCGTAATAGTTGAAGCTCCACCAAACTGTTGCAACTAATCAGTGTTTTGCAGGCCTCTTCCCTTGTACCATCGACACATGATTGGAGCACACAAACAGGTGAATCTCCTATTTCATATCATTTCCTCTTCTCCTTTCCCCCCTACATACCTTTTCCTTATGTGCAAATATGCTCTCAGTTGCAAAGGGCTGCAAAAATTTTAGATTCAGGCGCTGTGCGTGCCACAAGATTTTTGTGGCGGTATCCAACTGCTCGAGTCATCCTGCTATGCTATCTGGTTCGGACTGTCATATACGCCTTTCTAAATGAAATTTAGTTGTGCACAACTCAAAAGCATCTGATGCATTTGGCACATTGGAATTTTTGCAGGTATTTGTGCATCTCTTCTTGATGTACTTGTTGCATCACCTTCAGGTTTGAAACCCACTCCATAGTTATTCCTTTTCCCTCAACAATCTCTTCTTGATGTGCTGTGTTAAGGATAGCATATCGGCGTAGCCGCCTTTTCAAAGAAACTTACTAAATTCCTCTCTGATGGTATAGGAACAAGCAGACAGAGATGCTGCCAAAGAAGTTGCTGCTTCTATGGGACTCAAATCAAGCTTGGCTTAAGGTGGAGTTCAGTTTCAGGTTTACATGGTCTCCAATGTCAACTCAGTTCCATAAAATACTCTTCATTTTTCCCTTTTGTCTTCTTATTAAATGTAAATGCTATATTTTTTTTCTTTTTGCAAATCATTTTTTTTCTTCAATAACCATGACAATGCATTCACCTCAAACTCTTGATTGGTATTCACAAATCATGAGAATGGAAATGTTAGTATGAGTTCAATATCCAACTAGCTTGTTCTTTCAGCTTGTCTGCAGTTGCTTACTTGTATAGAATGACAATGGATCAGATTTGAATCCATATCCTTCATCTCTATCTCCATTTATTATATTCATCTCCATCAGATATTTAATTTTCATTCTCATATCCATCTGATTGAGATGGATATCCATTCTCATATACCATCTGAGGATGGATATCCATCGGCGTGCGGTGATGTCGGTGCCGCTGGCGTGCGGAAAACTTATGAACACCGAAACTGTGAGTAATTACAAGTCCACAATGCCATCATAATATACCCATTCAAGCCAAGCTAAAGTCTTTCCTTTATAATTACATGAAGAAAAAAAGTATGATTAAGATTAAAAACATTTCAAAGCAAATCATCCTCCCAAATCACAGATAGAAGGAGAACAATAGATGACATTTTCGGTAAGCATCACACTTTGTCGTCATGGAACCACCACCTGGTCTCCTTGGGAGATCGGCCATTCCGACAGTTCTTCACGTACCGATCATTATCAGGCGGACGTTGCTGCAGCCACAAGACAGATTTCAGTATCGATATCATGAAACATGTGAATGCTTAGTAAGTTAACGTGCAAGAGTTTATGTAGAGACTAGAGACCTTCACTGTTGAACTGGATAACATGGACAAAATGCTGATGCACACTGAGCTTACAGTCATCGCCGGAGACCAGGAGTCATACAAGATATCTGTTGAAGGCACCAAATGAGGTGTTAACATAATAAATCTTTCCAAAACTATCTCATGATGCTCTTCTCCCATTCGCAAATGAGAACGAATGATATAAACCCAAGGACTTGTGTATGTATTTGACTACTTACAGGTCTTACCTATCAGTATGGTATTGTTACTCCAATGGAATTCGATTTGGTTTGGTAAGAAAAATAACTGAGATTTTAGATTTCTCGTAAGTTTAGATACTATGCAGATAATCCATTTTAGTAACGCAATATACATCTGTAGAGTGATGGAACCATGTATTTTCATTATACTTGTCTTGTAGATCAACAAGTGGATCTTTACGAGCATCCAAAATAGGCCGTTTCGTAAGTTAAACTAAGATCACTCATACCATCACTTGTTATATATTAAGATTATTTATCGGCATGCAGGCTTTCTTTACCAAAAACAACTATATGAACTAGCACCCACATGTGTTAACATCAACAATAAAGAAGATGAAGATGATACAAAAAAATAGCAGATTGGATAGGATATCAAGTGATTTTTAGTTAGTTATATAAATTTGTGTAGTTTTAGCAACCAATATAGTATCGGATAGAGTTCAATGAAAGCATAAGAATAATTGGAGTAAACACGACTTGATGATGTTCATGGTATTGTTTTTGGCTGATGTCACTTATAGTCTTCTAATCCAAATAGCAGTCAGGACTATGAGAAAGGAAACATTGAACAGAGTAGAACATCAAATTAAGGAGCCGGTTTTGCGACATAGAATTCAAGAGAGAAAAAGGATACTGATTAAAGGACAATCTGAATTCAGTTGATGGTCATATAGAACATTATCATAACAAGAACCAGAAATAAAATAACTCTGAAAAAGTATCGAAAAGCTAGCCTAGAGCGAACCTAATATCTATCACACAATTTTGAAGGCAAAACACTAGTCTTGCAATTTGCAACGGAATAAAATAAATATGATCCAATCTTGTATCGGGTAATCTTTATGATTATAGTAAATCATAAGATGGTATGAATAAGCGATGTGAAACTATAACAAATACACAACCAAAGTCGTATGGCGTAAGAGGTTTCAAATAGCTGACTTGTTGTTGTATGAGTTAAGAATTAAGATCACTGTTGTTTTGATTCAAGCAATGAGACTTACCTAAACAAATATGGCCGTTGCTGTAGATGTGTGGATGAAGAGGCGCAGGGTGCAAAAAAATGACCTGAAATTAAACCCTAATCAATCAAAACCCTAATTAACCAATCTCAGAAAGAAGTTTTCCCCCAAATTCGGCTTACTTGCGGTGATTCCATGGGATAATGCTCCGGGAAATCAACCTGCAGCTGGTACTTCTCGTTTGTGTACAGCGTCCCGGGCGCTCCGATCACCTCGACCACCCACCTTTGGGGGAGAAAAAAAAGAAGGCAGACATCAAGTCAACTACCAAAAACAGAAGCGAAAGCGACGCGGAGACCAAGAGGCAACCTTTGGAGGTTATCGGAGACCTTGTGCTTGAAGCCCGCCGGGGGGCTGACTTGCCACTCCACCAGCTCTTTCTGGAGCCTGTTGCAGGCGATCTTGCCCAGGGCCTGAGATCGACCGACGCCCGTCACGAGAAATCGAACATCGGAAAAGGAATCTAACGACCGATGGACAAACGGAGGGAGACGGAAAAAAGGACGTACCTTGCGCGATGCGGCGGAGGAGCTGGTCATGCTTCGACAGGCGGCGGGCGACGGCGGCGGCGGTGCGGCAGCGAAGAGGACGAAGAGGGAATTGAGAAAAGGTTCTAATATAAACAAAATTTGTCCCCTTCCACCTGTGGTTTTTTTATTGGACGATATTGACCCTGTACTTGCAATTATTTCTTTTATTAATTAATTAAATCTAAACGACATTTTCATAAAATTAGAAACTAAAATAATCATTAATTATTTACTTCGAAAAAAATAAACAACAACAACAGCCGTTCCATTGAGCATCTATTCAATCTAGATAAATAAATTATATATATATATATATAATTATTAATTACAAGTTAATCATAATTTATTAATTTAATTATTTCTATTTAATTCTTTTCAATAAAAAAATGGAATCTGTCATCTCAACGATTCCACACAATTGACTCACAATCATCTATGAGGAAATAAATTGAGAAACTACAATTGATCACGACGGAGAAGAATATTGTCTTGGCTTTATCGAGATTCGATCTTTACCATTTTAATAAATCTGTCCTATTATAATCAATTTAATTGTGCTCCCGAGAGCAACTTAATTCCCAAATCAAACCAATGACTTTTTGCGATTTGTGCTTGAAGGTTTTATTCTCGAGTTGCTTGTGCTGTTGATAATGGAGATGCTAAAAGAATAATGAACATGTGCCATGAGTAAAGACAAGTTCCCGATAGAAAGGCATAAAATTAAATGCTCATTAGCTACGAAGCATATATATATATATGTCGATAATTATTTAGTTTAGCGATAAGCAAATTGGATTTAGATCGAGATCTGAGTTTAATTAATTAGTTTGTATGATGATAACAATTTTACATTAAAAAATGAGATTAAAAAGAAATAAAAGTAATTAAAATGTGATGAAATTAAATAGAGTGGGCAACACACTTCATGAGGCATCTGAGCAAATTGGATAGTGATGTATGTTTGGTAGTAGGTATTTTGGATTAATGAGTGAGGTCTGACTAGGAAAGAGCGACAATGAGAGTAAAGAGGGGTCCTTTTAGAACGGCCTATGTGATCTGAAAGGAAAATAAATCATGAGGATCAAAAAATTAGGTTGGGGATTGACCTCTTGATTTATTGTAGCAACACTGCATATGCATACAGAACCATTTGTGCTAATATGTGGAGGTAAATATGTTCATATGTATGTTTGTAAAGTAGATTAATAAAATTGTCCCTTCGGAGTTGCTTAAGCTTGATGGAAGAAGTTTCATCCATCTTTAATCTTAAAATTGTTTAAACATACGGTTGTAAGTGAATTAAATGTTCGTGAGTAAGTTTTGTATTTGATTAGGTAAGAGTTTATTTAAGGATGGAGTTAGGATCTTGATTCAGTATAAATAATAATATAATATAATTAATAATAATAATACTTTATAATATTAAAATATTATAAAATAACTATTTTATAATTATTCTTTTCGAGTGTTCGTATTTTAAAATAGTCTTTGTACAATAACTTTATTATCAATGGTTAAAAATATATCTTTTTCTATATATATATAATAAAATTATTATTCATTCAATCATTACTTATTCAATTGTGCAACTTGTCTTTCATAATTATCATGACAAACATACTCTCTTTGTAATCGCAATCGATAGGGCAATAGTCGCATCGCTGCTTGGAGTAGTGGCTACATCGCTGCCTAGTGGAGCAGAGGCTAATATTCTAATAAAGCATGATGCTATAGCGATGGATCCATCGTAAAGATTGGCTCTTCATAACCTCAACGTGTACACTTCTTGAATTTATCTCATGACTAATGAGAAATTTGGGTAGGATCGATATATATAGAATTAATCGGTTCAAAAATTAGAAATTAAAATTAAAAAAAATTATATATCCAATCAAAAATATATTAATTAATTTGTTTTATGGTTTTCAGACAGGAAAGAAATCTAGGAGAGAGCTAGCGAGGTGTCCACTTGGCATGCTCTGATTGGCTATTTTACGATAAGATTATCTTGTGAATATCCTTCAATAATTTTGAGTGGTGCAAGCGCAGCTGCTTCATCTCCTTAAAACCTCATTAACGCACCACAACTGCCCTTCCGCATCCTCACTACTGTTGCAACCTCCGCCCATGGCCACCGTCAGCGCCGCCTCGACCTTCGCCGGCGCCACCCTCCCTGGGCGGCCGGCTGTCATCGTCTCTCCGTCGGTGCTCGGTACGTACGGTTCTGCTCCACGAAATTTGAACCGTGCAGGTTTGCCCCGACTGGCCTGCAAGGGCGGAACAGTGGTGCGGTGCTCGACGCAGGAGAAGCCTTCGCCTTGGGTCGCCGGGGCGGCGGCGTCTGCGCTGGCGATGGCAGTAGCGTCGACGGCGACGACGGGCCCGGCGCTGGCGCTGGTGGACGAGCGACTGAGTACCGAAGGAACAGGGTTGAGCTTGGGGATCAGCAACAACTTGCTGGCGTGGATCTTGCTGGCAGTGTTCGGCCTCATTTGGGCTCTGTATTTCACCTACACCTCTACGCTCGATGAGGACGACGACTCTGCGCTCTCGCTCTAAACTCTCTCGGCGATGGCCTAACGAATCATGCCACGTGTTAATTCACTTTGAAGATTTAATGCACAAATTAGCTATATATAAGTTCATTATATTGTGTTTTACCATTATGGAGTACATATCTTCATCCTCATGATCTCTATCGAGTATTTAAAGCTTTCATTCTCGTACTGATTTGATTAGAAGATGGATATTCATACTCATTAGAGAATTAGGCATCCTTTATAATTAATATCGTATCAATAAAAATATATTAAACATCTGTAGACTATTCCTAATTTAGCCATATATTAGGATTAGAATTTAGAAGCCGAGAAGGAGTAGGAAAAGATCAAATTTATTTTTGAAGGAGTAGTAAAAGATCAAATTTATTTTTTTGTTCTTTTTTTAAATTGGTGGTGCATAGTCGGTGCTGGGTTGCATTGGGCTCCGGCATGTTGCAGCTCAACAATTCTTAGGTTAATATATTGAGCCTAAGTTCAAAAAATTAAAATAGTTTAGCCCAGTTGAAAATAAATATTGAAATATTTTGTATGAAATTTGAATTATGTAAAAGGATATTAGTATATAAATATTATATATTTGTTAAATATTCATTATACATATATGTATTATTATTTCTATAATTTAGTATAGAGCAGTTAAAGATCTTGACCACACCATTACTTCTTGGTGAAATAAAAGGAAAAAAATATTTAGTGAGTTTATATATATATATACAAATTTGTCTCCATACTCAAACTCGAAAATCCCTCCATACTCTCCTCCATTTGGCTTGTATTAGTTCCTCCATCGCATTCAGAAGAAATTGTTATCCCTTTCTTCAAGGGTTGAAGGGCTTCTATGGCCTAAGGAATCTCGTGTTTACAAGAGTTTCTCATAGATAACTTAATTCATCATGGTTTACAATTTTATATTTTGTGTTTAAAGAATCTCTTACGATTGAATGACCATGGTCAAAGAGATCTTTATGCCAATCACGATTATTTACAGGACTCTCTTTTAGAGCATATGCAACGGTGCGTTAATCGGCGTTAATAACGCTGAGAGAGAGAGAAAAAACTGACGTGGCTGAGAGAGAGAGAGCATCTGCACGTTAACGCGTTCATGCTTTTGAACGCGTTAACATGCAGTGAAGTGGGTCCCACACTTTTTTTTTATTTTTTAAAGTCTTTGAACGCGTTAAAACCTTATCACCGTTGCAGATGCTCTTATTACAAAAATAAGATTCTCTTACTTTACCTTAGAGTTTATATTCTCTATAATAAAATAATTCTATAAAATTAAGAGTATTTTTGAAAAAAAATAAAATATACCATGGTCAAATAGGATGCTCTTTTGATATTGTTATGGGTAGGCTTGCGAAGGCCAGTCTTAGATCACGACACGTTAGACAAAAGATGATAACTTGTCTGGACACGTGGCACATGCGGGTGAGACCCGGTTGTCACGATTGACTTGATCAATTGATTGGACTTAATCGGACATATTTGACTCAGAATTCCTATCCGATCACTTGCTTGTCTCCTCCTCGACCACTTGCCCTAAGCCATCGGTCACAATCCTTGCAGTCCAATCTCTTTTTGCTCGCCCAATCTCTCAGGCGATCACAATCAAATCCAATTCGTCAGACATTCACATCACCGCCACCCAGCATATATGAGACCTGATGCCGAGCTATGACGGTAAGGGGACATTCCATCCGTAATGATCGCGGATGATAATAATATTTTTCATACCCTGATAAGATAGCCCCTCTGACTAGATAATATTCTCCTTAATATTTTTCATACTTTGACAAGATATCCCCTTTGACAAGATAATATTCTCCTTAATAACTCCTCTGACAAAATCTACTGCGCGCATATATTTTCCTTAATTAACGATAAGACAAGTAGATATAATTCTCTCCCCTATCCATCTATATAACTTCCCTGATATTACATACACAGTTAAGGGAATACAAGCACTTACTTCTTCTTATTACTTAGAACTTGTTGTTTCTTCCTCCTTCCCAATAACTGACTTGAGCGTCGGAGTAGTCGAGTCAGGGACACCCGTGGCTTTCCTTCTCACGGTATTGGTGTTTGCAGGTCCTAGAGTTCACCATCTTCTTCCTCCTCACGACGTCCATCGTGGTGCTGCGTGGTGGGTGACGTGTCCACCAGGCGATCTCAACCGGAACAGATATGATTACAAAATTGATCGATGCACTAAGTTTCCATCAATATAAGAGTCTTATTATTTTGAAATTCAAATTCGTAACATCTAAATTATATGATAATAATTTTACTAATACACTAAGTTTCCTATTCTTAAGATTCTAATAAAAAGACATCCATTTCATTATTTACTCTTTAATATTGGAAATTCTTTGCCGACCTGATTGGAGTCGTTGTCTCCCTGTTCACGTCGACGCACTGCCCTGCCTTGCAGGCAACTTTATGCCCTTTAATTGGGCTTTGTTCTTTATGTTTACTGCAGAAGACTATCATCGATCGCCTATAATTCAATTGAATTCTTCTATAAAAATGAAATTTATCATCCCAACAATTTCACACGGTCAATCCCACGATAATTGAATTGAATTCAATTCAATTGAAAAGAAAGATTAAGGTTGATCCATAATATAGTATCGGATGCATTCACTTAGGCTTTTGTTTGTTTGTTTGTTATTAGTGCAGTATCATGTCTTTATTGCTCAATTTAATTAAAAATGTATCTTTTGCAAAAAAGTGGAATCCGGCACCTTAGTGGCCTCACACGGTCGGTCTCACGACTATTTGTGAGAAGGTAAATCAAGAAACTGTAGTTAGTCACGACGCATGAGGGTATTGCTTGACTTCGTCAGAATTCGAACCCTTGTCCTCTTCTGCAACTCTGCTGCGTCGTAATCAATTTAGCAATTAGATGTATCAAATCTAGGGACATAGATTTACTATGAAAAAATAAAGAAAAGACAGTCTGATACTACGGAATCTTAGAAAAGAATTAAATTATATTGGATATATTATACGTAATTTTATCTTATATTTTTTTAAGAGGTTGTTTATGTGAGATTACTATATACTGACATTAATTGAAAGAGAATATTCTTCTTCATTAGATAAACAACTGAAAGAATAAAAGAATGAAAGTCCTTTTCCTTCTTTTTTTTTCCACATTAATTCTCCGTCGAATCAGAATCAGAATCAGAATTAGAAAACGAGGAGAAATTAGGACCTAATAAAATAGACTTGTTGCTAATTAATCTAATTTATTGGGGTAATTTTCAAAATGCTTCCCATGGAATGTTAGGGCGTATTTTTAAAAATTATTAAACTTTGGGTGGGTTTTAATAAGAAAACAAAAGTCTAAGGAGGTTATTCATCAATTATTGAACTTTAGGAGCCTTTTTGATAAAAGCTACTAAATTAAATATTAAGGTGTATTTTAAAAGATTGCTCTAAATTATTAAGAAGAAAGTCAAGCCCTCCGACAAGAGGCAAATGAAGAAGTACTCATTCCCCCTCCATTCATTTGGTCATCTTCTATTTTTTTCAATTGTTAGTCACCATCCAAGAAGACGAAGCTTCCCGGCAAATTGGTCGTAGACTAACTAACCGCAATGAGTTGTTGCTTTCTGAGCCTCAAGCACATGAAGGTTACATCGACAAGATTACGCGATGGGTCAACGGTTCAACTAGTTCTTTAACACAATCGTCCCACACTTGAATCTTCTTATCCTCCCACTTAACAAGAAATAGCAAGTTCATGAAATCACGAAATGCAAGTTAATTATCGATATTTGATTTTGTTATCATTATAGTTGTTTTCTCTTTTGTTGAAGAGTGTCTATTCTCAATGCTTGTTTATGGATTTACGATAATTTTTTTAACATAATTGATTTTTTAGTTCTAATATAGAATAAAAGATAATTTGGTGTTTGATTCTCGATTTTATTTGATCAGTAGACTGATTTAATTTGATTTTTAAAAATATTTTTAAAAATAATGATGTGGATAGAGTACTAGAACACGATAAAAAAAAACAAAGGAGTAGTCAAAGGAAGAAGAAAAGACGTGGAAGATAATGTCGTAGGGTCCACCCCATTTGAGAGTTGCGGAGAGAATGATGGTGATGAATGGAAGATGACATCCAATACTTGTATCACGAATGATGCCGTTAGTTCGAGGGATCTATTTGGTTGCTTAGTTCGTAGTGGGACGTAGTCAAGATTTTCAATCAGAGAATCGAATTTAAATGAAATTTTTTAAAAATTTTAAATTTTACTTTATAATCATATAATAATTTTAAAAATTATATTTCAAAAATATAAGTTGATTTTTTTAAATTTTCAAACATTAATGTAAATTCATTTTCACAAATTTTGAATTTAAAGAGTTGAAAACTAATTTAAATTTAAAAATTTTGACCTTACTACTTGATTTGATTTTAGTTGAAACAATTATGATCCATTGATCTCTGAAATTATTTTCTTCAATACCCATTGAATACAAATTCAATTAATCAATTAAAGCCTACATGCTAAATTCGACTCAACAATAAAAAAAAAGAGTTGAGATACATCACAGCTTCTGAAATTGCATTCTAGATATTGAAAGCGAGTCTAAGCTTTCTTAAATTATAATTTTTTACGACGAGAATATATGACTATGATAAAAATATATTGTACAACTTTGACGAGAGAAGAGTACCGACGTGCTAGTTCCAAGTAGCGATGAGGATTTGAGACTATTTTAAAGTAGTGATATTTTCTCGTAAAAGTTGTATCAATTGATAACTGAGGTCGAGAGTTTTTTAAATATATGATCAATTTTAAGTTTTTGACGACAAACATGGTGAATCAATCGATCAAAGTAGCGATGAGGATTTGAGACTATTTTAAAGAAGAAACGAAAGATAAATGAATATAAATAAGATATAATTTTAATTTATATATATATATATATATATATAGTATTATTTGTTTAGGGTAGATATGAATCGGATGGTTTGTTGGATCACAACAAAGAATATGATGGATCATGGATGTGAATAAAAAACTTATTAGTCTTTCGAATAGCTTCGCATGTGTCTTGCACTATCAGGTAAAAGTTCGTAGATCACCATAACTTACTCATTAGTCGAGTTGTGCTTTAGGTCATTCTCTTCTCGTGCTCTCGTTAAACAAAACTCGATGGCACCGTCCATACCGATGACACCATAAGTTCGATTGTTACATATCATCCAACCAATTAGTATGTTCTTAGATCCCCACATTGTTAGTGTGTCGCTATGCAATGTGATTTTGTCAAGATTTTCATACGATAATCCACACGAGATGTCGGGTGGCTTGGTAGCGAATGTGGGGTTTAACACTATGTAATCAATCACTAATAGTTGGTACAATGCTATAATT
>JBBMKF010000046.1:2603742-2615480 GCA_037834155.1 Curcuma caesia | reverse complement strand
CATAAGGATCACTCCCCCATCAAGGATATCATTTAAATGCCTAACCGCTTAAAAGAGCAAATTTGTTCAATACATAAGTAAAGAGTAAATTAGAGATTACAAACCTTATTAGCCCCAATCAAGTATCAAAACAGGTTGTTGCAAATATGGCTATAACGAATAAATTATTACCCTATTTAAGAATGAAATTCTTAAGGAAGATAATGATACCTATGATATGATGCATGTAAATTTTTATTTTAAATTGTTATAAATATTTTAGTTTTATGTATTTAATAGTATCTATTATAATTAAAATCATGTGAAATTGAATTGTTATAGTTATCTACTGTGTCAATATCGATCAAAATCAATATCTAAAAAAAAGATAATTTGATGCACGAAACTCCTATAAGTACGAGATCCTGGAGAAGATCGTACCATACTATAGGTCTATTATACGTAGGCACAGTCTTACCTTACATTTTGTAAGAGGTATTTTTACAACTCCAACTTGTGACCTTAAAATCATATGACAACAATTTTAATTTCTCCGCTTTTACTAGAATATCTACTATAATTAAAATTACAACAGTCATATATAACTAGTATACCAATATATAATACATTTGAATTGTGACACTTTAATTAAATAATGAGATTTATTATGTTAGGACCCGTGCGAGTTAGCGAGGGAGGTGAATAGTTTTGATCGCTTCTCATCTAGATCTTGTAGTCGTTGTTTAAATGTGTAGCGGTAACTTAATCAAAATCGATATTACATGCACAACACTTTGATTTTACTCAGTATTCGCCTCTTTAGGTGATTAATCCAAGATCTTACTCTTAGTGATCTCCCTCTATATTAAACATTTTTTCAGATACCTTCCGATGACAGAGAAGTCTCTTACAACACGTTCTTACAATAATATAACAAGAAAGATAAATACAAAAGTAAATGAAAGTAAAAAAAAAACTTTACATATGAAATCTTTATTTTGAAAACTTGTTTGTTGCTTTGGATAGTCTCTTGATAGTTAGAAATGCAATAGTACTTCATCTTTAACCCCTCAAGATCCGGCAACTTCTCCTCCAAACGAAACCCTATTTATATAGTTGTTATTTGGGTTGATTTCGGCCTACCAATCGATTGGTCTTACTCACCATTCGATTGTCACATCAAATTCGACTATTTAAACCTACAGAATAGTTGTTTTTCTTTACCAATTGATTACGTCAATATCAATTGTTTTAGACCAATCGATCCAAAAGCATTCTGTTCACTATTAAATAAGCTATCAATCAATTGTCCTAATCGATTGCACCAATTGATTGCTCAAGCAACAAACCAAAATTCCAAGTTTAGGGTTTGTCTAACCCTGATTCCAACCTTTTCAAGATTAAATTCACTTCTTTCTTGGTATCCGATTGATCTTAACTTACCAAGACTTTCTTTGCTTAACATCTGATCACTTTTGACTTGTCGAGACTTTATGTTACCCAATATCTAATCAATGTTGACTTAATGAGACTTTATCATTGCTTAGTTCCTATTTACCTCAACCTACTAAAACTTCGATATTGCTTGGCATCCAGTCAACCTTAATCTGTCAGGACTTTTTCACTCATGCAAGTGTTTAGTCATCCATAATCCACTTGGATTTTTCTCTTGTCAATTTTTATTTTCGATCATTAAGTATATAATCAACTTTGATCCACTTGAACTTTCCTCTTATCAACTTTTCGTTGAACTTTTGATCACAAAATATTTAGCCCTCTATGACTCATATGAACTTTTCATCTCATATCAAATGTCTAATCCTCCATGACTCACTTGTACGTTTCGTCACATGCCAAGTGTCTGGTCCTTTATAACTCATTTAAACTTTTCTTCACCTTCAAATATTTGATCAACCTTGAGATATTTAACATCTAACTAATATATTAATTAAATATCAAAATTCAAACTCAAGTCAACTCGAGCTTATTGATCAAATTGGTCAACTTTGACCTAAGGTCAATTGTACCAACATATTATTATGGCTGAACTATATATAATATTTAAATAACCAAACTCATGACTCTTTAATTGAACCTATTACAATTAGACTTAACAATATAATTATACTTGCATACTGTGCTAAAATATAAATTTAATTGTAGTGTATACTATAATTGAATTATGGCATATATTTGTTATGCCAATAGACATCAAAATCCAATTGACATCTCAACCAAACTAGAACATCGATCATATATAATTGTGACACTGCTGAAAATCAAGCTAGCTATAACATTATATTATACAAAACAAAGCTGCTTTTAGTACTTTAATTTATAGGTGTCATAATATGCAAGTCTCCTTCATTACATCGATGGCGAAGAGAGTCTCGTATCCATATACATGAACCTCTTTCACTTTTTTTCTTTCTGTTATGAATTTAGGTCCTTTGAATTGGTCAACATCAGAACATTTTACCTGACGTGCATGGACTTACATAGATCTACTTATAAGAATGTTTATTTTAATTGCATTGTTCGGCGCGGGATGGAGGCATGCACGTGAATTACCTTAATTCCTCTTGTTAAACCCGTGGGCATGCAGGAACCTAACTTTGATTAATCTGCTCAAATCTCAAAACTAGTTCAATTGAGCCCACATGATGTGAACCTGTTGCCGATGGAGGGGGCCACGATATGTCAACCATGTTCCTCGGTTAGTCCATTGTTGTGGATGACCGGCGAACAGACCGGCCCCTAGGCAGTTGGGCACATGGGGTCCTGACCATGCATCGCATGGCCACCATTAACGTAATGTGCCTCAAGCTTGTGATCCTGCCCCACCTGAGAGAACAATCCAATTTGCTCTTGCACCTACAAACTTGAACAACCAGGATTTCTGGCACGGGTCTCAACTAGTGAAGGTCATTCCTTGCTCAAAATTAGATCCCATATCTTATATATGTTAGTTAGTTCAGTTAAAATCAACTGTAAACCGCCGCTTGCCCACCTGCCATCATCATTAATCAACTGCGCAGAATCATGTATAGTCTAAGATTGGTCATAAAATTACATTAATTCTGACGGCATGTCGCCGGCGGAACGGCTTCTGCTACACATGCCGGCACATGCCAGCAGAGGCCTCGAGGTAAGGTTGATTTGGCGAATCCATTATTCAAATGCTAAATCTTATAATGTTTTAATTAAAACAAATGCAGATTGCTCTTCTTCCCTATCATTGAGACTTTGGAGACTATGATTAGTATTTAGTTGAACCCATGCATGTTCCTGGATCACAGTGGAAATTAATATAGTATCAGGGCGGCAGTTGCAGGGCATTCATGTGGTTTGGTTTTCTTCGGGCCCACAGACAATCACTTCCCCCCAACTTGTAAGGACAGCGTCGCGTCGGCTTATAACTCTCAAATGATAGGGATTCCTTATCAAACTTGGCCACTCCCACCAGAAAAAAACTAGAAACTGCAAATGCCCACCAATCTCAACCTTGTCTTCTTTCTCTTTTTATTTACTCTTGTTTAACTGCATCGAGTCAGAATCCTCAGGGTAGGATTAAATAAGAGATATCCCCTTTCAGGCCTCGTGCTCAACTGTAAGGAGACAAATTTTCAGGGCGTTTTGGGGGTTAGATCGGTTATAGATTACTTGTTGAATAAATATGCGTGGGCGTCCCCAGGCCGCTACTCACATGGAAGTATTCAAACCAAGCCTTCTGCTCTGCCCAAAACTTCATCTAGATGAATTCCATTATGGTTCAGGCAGAAAAGAGGATCCCCTCTATCTGTGTTTTTATCAAATCCATATAAATATTATAAATAAATCGGGCATGCTTAAAATGGTATGAGTACATATTTAAATGTTCAAATTAGAGCATATAAAATCATGACAAATATCCATATTAATAACGGAAGAAAGAAATCAAAACATATTATGATAAAATTTATTTAAAGAATTTAATAACTAAAAAGATCCATATAATTGATTCCACTTAGTGAGATAAAAATTTAATTATTATTATTATTGTTGTAATTATGTTGATACTTTGAATAATAATATCCCTCTAATATTGTTCTCTCTTTATTGCTCCATCGTTGGATTGGCTTAAGCATCTTCGATGCCCTCTGATACGTGTTATTGAGATAAGTTTTAGTGTTAGCATCCAACAAAAATTCAAATTTTAGGCACATTATATAGGTCCATGTATTATTGATATTTATATTTGAGGCCACAAGTTTTAGGCAATTGTGCCTAAGCCTCTCGACCATGATAATGTGCCAAGATATTATGTCATAGTATGACATTCACATGTTTGGATTAATTCTAAGCTTGCATAGGTCAATGAACTGCACAAGATTTAGGTGCTATGGAGAAAGCAGTCCGTTTGGATGAGTTCTGATGAGCTTTCAATATTTGCTTGTCCTATTTTCATGAGACTTAAAAGTTCTATTTGAATTCGCAATTTTTTTTAAAAAAAATATTTTCAATTTTTTTTAGTTTCTGTTGGGATAAAAAATCATGTCAAATAAAAGTTTTTTTAACTAAATCGTCCGTCTATTAATTAATAAATTTCTCTCCATTTTTTCTATAAAAGGTGGAATATTTGTGAAGAGGTAAATCGAGAAACTGCAGTTGGTCATGATGCAGAAGGGTATTGCCTGGCTTCGCCAGGATTTGAATCCTTGTCCTCTTCTATAAGTCTGCTACGTCGTAACCAACTCAGCTATATCTTGGGAGAATAAATTTCTCTCCATTCTTTATACCTTTTTGGCTCTTCATCGTTGCCTCTTCCAATCTTCATCCATCTTCACCCACATTTAGGTAGACATTTCAGTCAACTCTGCTAATACTTTTTGCACTCATTCACTGTCCCCTGGGCAATGGTGCAACGGTAGGACATTCAGATTGTAACTCAGGGACCCATGCACGGTTCGATCCCCAGCTATGGCGTATTTGCAGGAATTTTTCTCCAAATGAGGAATTCAATCAAAGGATGTTGGGCATCTGGATTGGCTGCCGTATGCACTTCCTGATTTACCCTGGTGGTCGGTGGAAAACTTCCGTAGGACCGGACCGACCACCTCCAGAGATGTGGCTACTGGGATTATCATTTTTTTTTTTGAACACTCATCACTTGTTGAGAAGACAACATCGGCTGATACTAACACTCATCCTTTTACCCCTAAGGCATAACTAAGTTAGATTCGATAAAATAAAATTATAAAAATAGATAAAAATTCAAATCTCAATAAAATCAAGATAATACCCTTTTCCATTGTGACCAACTATAACTTTTCAATTTACTTTCTTACAGATGATCATAAGATCGATGTATAAGACCACTAGAATGACATATTTTACTTTTTACAAAAATGAATATTAAATATTTTTTATTAGGTAATTATTTTTATTAGTGCAATCAATCCCTAATTAAATTTAACCAAACCAATCAAAGTTAATCATAATTTAAATTTTTAATATTTAAACAATATATTTAAAAAATAAAAATGAGATATTAATTAGACATTTAATATGGATCGAAAACCACCAAGGAGAGTCTAATAAAGAGTTAATAAGGTTGAAAAAGTAAATGAATTAAAATTGATCAAACACTTAATTAATAAAAGTTCCAAAAGTAAAATTATAAAATGGCTCAAATTTTAAGAGGATTTAACATTCCAAGGGGAGAGAATTTTTTTTAAAAAAATAAATCTCTGAAATTTTCCTAAAAAAAGAGAGATTCATCCACTATATCATATCAACATGGATTGCAGGGTTGATTATGTTACAAAGCAAATGCCAGTTCATGTTCTTCTAACTACCAAATTATGTCAAACATCTGTTTCAGAACGAAGAACGAACCTAATCTCAAAACATTTTGCAAACTGCTTTCTTCTCACTCCTGCTTTTTGGGCTTCTGGATCTTCACATAAGGAAAGAAGCCAAAGAGACGAACAACTTGCGGTTCCCAGCCGCGTTGCTTAGCACGGCAGAACATCAAAAATGTGTTCGCAAAGTAAGAATTCAATCCCATAAGAACATGCCACCATGAATGGCCCTGAGGGTTAACATACCAATGTATTAATTTCTTGCAGAAGATTCTGTCGAACAGCCAGCATAAAGCCCCCAGTAAAAATGTCGTCACAAAGAGCTTGGCTAGCCATTTAGCTGCTATATCTTTTGTTTGTATGTAATACTTGTACATCCGGGGGACACAGAGAAGACAAAGGATGATATAATGTATCTTGAAACCTATTCCGAAGCGCACAAAGAAATGAACAACGGCAAAGGCAGCACCATATAGGAAAAGAAAAGTTGGCATAGTGCTTCTATAGTGCCAGTCTGGCGAGTAAATAACATAAAGATATAGCAGCATCTCCCATACCATTGGAGTTTCATCACTCTGCTGTAGTCTGGAAGAGATCACAGAAGCATAGAAAATTATGCCACTATCCGATGCATAAACATGACCTGACACTTGTAAAGAATTTATCTGATAAACAAGTGCACTATAAGAAGATAGAAACTTATGATCTTGTAAAATAAGCAATCATTTCAATCAGATAAAATTCAAACAATGAACAGAATTTACGAGTAGCACATATAAAGATGTCCTAAACCAAGCAGAAGACTGAGATGATACCAAAGACACCACTGTCTAAATTTTTCAAGGTTGTTTAGCAAATGCTTTGTGAGACAAATTTTTAGTCAGATTTTACACAAACTAAAACTAAGGCATTAAGCTTGTACAAGTAAATATCAGACTAAATTTAAGGCAGAAGTGTCTTGAGAGTAAACATCATTGTCCCCACACATTTTTATATTAAAATTGAAATCTGAAGTAAAATCAAGTGTGATTGAGGTCTCAAACTCAATAATGACTTTTTTTTATTAAAAAAAAAAGTGCAAACGCCAGTGCTGTTGCATAGAAAAAATGTGATTCCTGAAAAGAAAATTGCAAATCATGACCTTTGTAGGCATCGTTGTCAATGATCACCATTTTACTCTTTTAAGAGGAACAAACTTCTCATGACATGCATGAAAGGTTCTATGTTTTACAAGGATAAAATTCTAAAATAGCAGTTTGAAAGGCAATGGTCTTGTTAAGATGGATGGACATAAAATGCTCAAATTTTGATATATTAAATCCTTATTCAACAAAAGAGCTTGATTAAGATATCATTAATAAGATAAAAAATGGGTGGATGAAAGGAAGGGGTGTCTTTCAAGTCATTTGTGCTTGTTGTATGCCACTAGGCTTAAAGGAATATTTTATAAGATTATGTACACCCAACCACACTTAAGTGTTGATCTTAAAAGAGAAAAAAAAACGTAACAGAAATACAGAAATGTAATGCTAAGATATATACGTCGAGTTATTAGAAAGATAAAAGACTATTATGCAAAAATAATTAAATATACTACCAATAAAATGAAAGAAAATGAATTGGCAAGTATGAACAAAGGCAACCATAAATCATATAGTTAGACAAGTTGAATCCATTAAAGCAGAAGACATAGAGTATAAAATATAATGAGAGATAGACGAAAAATATAGTTAATGTTAAAAAAATCAATTCAATTGGATATATTAGTAATATAGTGTTGCATAGAGCTCAATGAAGAGGATAAGATCATATTTTCACCCATGTAGTTAGGTCAACCACTATTTTGATAATGAAATTATAATATTTGTCTATGAAAAAGAAATCAAAAGGAAATAAAAATATTATTTGAAAGTGATGCAAAGAAAAGAAAGGAAAAAAGTTAAATAATTTGATAAGATTACAATATGAGCATTTTAGGTATATAACGTTAACCAAACATCAGTAACCATGATTTGTCATTAATACCTCATGTTTAATTTATATTAATTTGTATATATTAGGTATTTGTATATTATTTTCTCTCTTTTTTTTGGATAAAGGTAAATTGTATTAAAAGAGTTTCATGACCCTAAGTCATGATCTTACATAGGGAGCATTCAAAAAGCTAAAGACATGTGTTTGGACCTTTATAAACATTCCCTCAATGCTAGGAACCGCACCCTCATATCGAAATCGGTTATGGGATTGCCAAATCAAGTAGATCATACATGTGATACACAAATGCCGAGCTTTGCTGAGCATACTACTCCCACTAAACCTGCATTGGAGGAGGTTCACCATAGCTTCCGTTGTCCAAAATCTGTCGCTCATGTGCAGCCATCATCGGACCTTTACCCAATAGAGGTTAAAACAATGGTTGAGTATGTGAAGAAAATGTGGTCTGCCATCTCATCCTCCCGCCAGCACAAGGGAAAATGTGGTCTTGCAATCTTAGTACACCAATTTGTCCTTTGGTGTGTGTTCTATCATGTGCAAGAAGTCACATGACAAATTGGTACTTTGGCATAACATACGGCCTCTAGATAACCTCTACCCATGGCTTCCTGCTAGCCCATGGCTTAAAGAAGTCATATACAGCAGTAGTGTCACGCCACTATTCTGGAGCAAACCATCAATCCAACAAACCCACACTGTCATTAGGTCACACCGCCCTCTGCAATCGGTGCTTTCGCAATGGGTGCTTCCACTCTGCTCACCGCCATAGTACTGGATGTCTCCGCTTTGTGTGCCAGCCTAGTGCATGCCAGCACACCAGATGCCTCCACTCCTCGACCGCTATGGCATTGGATGCCTCCGCTATGGCTCCGCCTCCGAAGTGGGTGTCTCCACTCTGCACACCGCCATGGCCCTAGGTACTTCCGCTTTGTGCACCACCCACACTGGATGCCTCCGTTCTGCACATTATCAAGGCATTGTGTGCCTCTGCTCTCCGCATCAACCTGGTGTGCACCACCTCCACACTGGGTGCCTCCGCTCTACGCGCCGTCAAGGCACTAAGTGTGTCTGCTCTCCGTGCCAACCTAGGTTGCTCTACCTCCACACTGTTAAATTTGAGGGGTGCCCTAAGGCAATTGTCTTACGGTTATACTATTTATTGAATAAATAATAATTCACTATTTAAGTGCACATTTTTTATATGTTTAATTGGATCTTAAATTCAAATACTGAATGTCCACAATACAATTCATAGCATGAGAGAATTTGTGATTGGATCATAACTAATGAGCATCTCTACATGTACAATTATGAATATATTGAAATAATCCCTAGTCAGTCATCGATTCTGTTGAGACTAGCACGTTTAAACTTCTTGGTTAGCCAAGCAACTGATCTCGCTAACTAGAGACATTGGATGTTGAGAGGTAAACGTGGATGTTGGTTAAAGGTAATCAATTTATTAAAGTGACCTGCCTTAAGACTTCATATGATTCTATACATATGTCAATGAAGATTTCAATGCAGCTTAAGTTGGAGTTTCCTTTGACTTATGGTATTTAAGTCATCTTGGTCATGGAGGTTTACTTTGACATCTTAAGCAAGCATTTCTGAAAAGATGTGGACTCGAGATGATTGGGTATAAGTCGAAGTGACCGAAGGTGTTTGAATAACCCACAGAGGATTCACCGCTCCTTGGAAAAGGAGACTTATACCCTGCGACCATTTATCAGGATTGTTACTAAAAGTCTTTGGCCAAAACATTACATGTCAAGAGTGCGGTACTCTTGGACACATGTACAAGAACATGACAAAAAAGCTAGCTCGGGCTAGATGTGACGTAGTCAGCCTAGTGGGGACCGACACATATAGATCATGTCCTGAACCAAACGGATATATGATGGTGAAAGGAACGAAGCACGATACAATATAGCTGCTAAAAGGTTTAGAAATGTTCTGAAATCAATCGTTGATTTTTCAATCAATTGGGGATCATGATATACTACTAGGTGTCACTCATGGTCGTTTCGTAATTAATGATTAATTACGGACAGCCAACATAACCGGGAACATATTAGGTCACACACACTACAAATTCTTCGAATGACTTAAAACGAGTTTAAGAATTGGATTCTCAGAATGAGAGAAATAAAGTCTGATTAGATCGGACAAAGGACAATATTATAGAATGTCTTATGAAAACAAAATGAATAAAACTAATTTCGTTCAAATCGAAGGTCGTTTAGTTAGTGAAGCAAATAATTTGATTTTGAACCAAAATTGAACCAACTTGATTTGGTTCATGATGGAAGAGATTTTAGCAGAACGGATGTAATGAGAAGCTTCGTCTTGGGAAAACGAAACGAATAAAATTGGTTTGGATCAAATCAGAATTCATTTGGTTAGAGAATCAAACGAACCAAAATGAATCAAGTTCGGTTCACTACAGTAGGTAAACTCGGTTTAGGGTTTCTTAATTTTTCCTTTAGGTTCTGTCTTCTCCATCGGTTCACGACCGCCATGCCCGATTGCGCGAACTCCTCTTTGCGCGATCACTGACGTTGATTTCGAGTGAATCGGGATTTAAGGAGGAGACGCGAAACCCTAGGGAGTCCGTCGTCCATAGCTCGAGAGCCGTAATCCCTCTTCTTCTTCTCCTCTTTGCTCGTTGGCACCGCCTAGCCATCCGAGATGTCTCTGCCAAGGCCGACTGCCGGAGAAGCACGAGGCCATAAACCCTAGCCCGTGGACGCCCTGGCTTTTCCTTGCGCAATCGCCATCTCTGCGCCGCTGCCTCCTTTCCTCGCACAAAGGTTTCCCCGTCGTGACGTCGCCTGTGTTCCGGAGCACACCGCCGGTGAGCGTCGTCCAAATCGTGATCAGTGCCTTAGCCGCTGCAGCTTCCTTTGCTCCTACCGCCCGCATAGGAGAAGAACCGCAGCCAAAGTCGTCGATGCCGCCGGCGTTGGACGTCGTCGCTGCCTCTTTTTGTGCGAAGAGAGAAATGAGTGTTGCTCGTCGTTCGCTGGAAAACCCCACATTGCTGGGCAAGGACGCAAGTGTCGCTGCCCTTAACTTTTCGATTGCGTCGTCACACACCCTCTTTCTCCCGAGTACGACGGTTGTCGTTGCCTCCCGCCGTCTTATTTCTTTTGTCCGTGAGAGCGAGGAGTAATCAGAGAAATCCAAACATCGCCCCTCCAATGGCGTAGGGGCAGCAGCTCTTCGCTCACGACGAGAGAGAATCACGAGAAATAGTTGTCCAACCACAGGAGCTCTTGGGAAGGGCCACCGTCGGCCGATGAAGTATTCATTGAGGGCGTCCATTGTCAGAGAAGAAACGTCGTCGATGACTCTTACGAAAAGTAATCCAATCGTGCTCGATCAATCTCGGTCATCTGACGATCATCTATCAACTTCCCGGGAGCTTATGAAACTTCCGGAGAACTTTTTATCAACGTCAGAAAAGTTCCGATCATTTATCTTAAATCGGCGGTCAAAGACTGACCACCGACAACTATACCGGGAATATGATTTTCGGTGATAGTTAGAAAACCTCCGGAAATGATCACGACAAACGTTGTTGCATGTTTTTCGAAATAAGATTTTTCTCTCAAATCGATCGTTATCGATCGACTAGTACCGAAAACGATGACGCGACTCATGGCTTCCAAAGTTGTCCAAACGAGAACTTAGCGTGGATCACCAGTAGAGGCGAGACTTCGATAAAGACCGCTCGATTGATGTCAACACCGCTCAACGTCATCAATAAGGTACACGTTGAATAATTTATTAATCTACTAAATTTTAATTTCCTGTCATGCCTCGTACGCTGTTATTTCCTATTGTGCATATGTGTTATGTAATAATTAGAGTTAATTATTTGTTTATTTCCGTTGTACACGTTTGTGAAACGTGTAA
>JBBMKF010000046.1:2537104-2566846 GCA_037834155.1 Curcuma caesia | reverse complement strand
CAGTGCCTTAGGTAAGGGGTAATACACCAAAAAATTGCTTCACTTGAGATGTTTTCCGTTTGTTTCAAGATATGCATGCTGTTTAGATGATTGAACTCTAGAAGGATCGTGTTAAACAATGGTTTAAAGAAGACTCGGTGCTTTTTAGTTTTCTTTTCACAATTTCAAATTGAGTGGTCCAAAGAGGGATATAAATGAACAAGTTTGAATTTATACTAAGCTTGACGAGAAAAATAGACAAATTTAAACAATAGTGAGTTCTGATTTTAACACTCACGAACAAAACTCATGAAGAATTTGCTTGTCATGTTTTTTTAGATTATTTATTCGAATATATAATGAATATACAAAGTCCATAATAAACTATACATAATATATTTATGTTAATATTTTGTAAATTCTCATAAAAATTTTAAGGCTCTAACATACAGATATAGAACTGATAAAAAACAATAGTTTCATTAATTAGATAATTTTTAGCTAACCTTATGACCAAATTTGTATATACAATTTCTTAAACCTTTGGCCTGTTTGAACTTGGTTGACACTGAGCTCAGCTTGAGTTTGTTCATTTTTCTAATAAACAAGCTCAAGCATAGTTAAAGCTCAGCTGTAACTGCAGGTTCAGATGCATGCAGATCTTGCTAATTGGACTTTGGGTCATTTATTGCACAACTGTTTACAACAATACGCCAAACAGTTTTATTTCAGTAAAATGCCTTGCAATTTTTTTCTGATCCTGCTCGTAGAAGAATTTCTTAGCATCAGTTTAATATGTTGGTTCTTAATTACCAGTACTCGACAGGTTGTAGTAATCTTGGTTAGAGTACACTTTTATTATTATCTCTTATTTTGCCTTGGTTGTCCTTCTTACTTTTTTCTTTTTTGAATCTTCTCTATTATCCCTGTGGAGAAATTTTTACATGTTTGTTTTATGGTATTTTCAATCAAACTGCTTCAAATCTAGTTGTTTAACTATTTGCCACATAGCTTTGACTGTTCATAAGTTTGGAACTATAGATACCACTTTTGTGATACAAAAAAATCCGTTGGGTTAGCTTTGTATTTGTGCTAAAAACGTGCTTTAATATCTCTTTCTAATAATTAATTATTTCTTTTCATATGCTTGTTTCCCTTATAGAACTGTATCTTCTTCCTTCTGTAGCTATACTGAAAGAACTTGGTTGCCTTTTCAATCTATAGGTTCCCTTTCTAGATGTCTGTAACACTCTGCTACACCCTGTTTTGGCTCTCACGCCTGCTGATTATGAGGAATTTGGCTATCCTTTTGAAGTTGAAGATTTTCTTGCCATCAGGAAGTATTCCCCTTACGATAATATTCAACAGGATGTTCCTTATCCAGCTGTTTTGGTAACGTCATCTTTGAATACAAGGTGCTTTCCAGCTCTAGTTACCAAAAACAAATTTATTGGGAACTGAATTTAGTGGTTGGCTTTTGCTTTTGGCTACATTACCACCCTATTCACACTTTTATTATGCCTGTGACTTGAAATTTAGATGACTATAAGATTAGAAGAAGCAAGTGCCTGCTCATTCTGTAGCACTGTCAAAAGCATTCTTGCAAGTGCTTGCAATTAATTTCATCGTTAGGTTGTAAAATGATTCCTCGGAGCATACATATCTTGCACCGCACCCAAATAGTTTTTCAAGTTAAAACTTGCAAAAAGATGATCGTACAATGTTTGAAACCTGTTTCATATGTGATAGGTTTGGGATATGGGAAGCAGCTAAATGGGTCGCAAAAGTAAGAGAGCTGACTGTCTATGATCCTCAGAGGCCGATACTGTTTAATCTAACAGCAGATATAGTCGAAGAAAGTAAGTATCTAGAGGCCAAAGAGTGTGCCATGGAGGCTGCTTTTCTCATAAAAATGGTGTCAGAATCCTAGACCTAAGCCATATGCACCGAACATGGAATCCAATGTTGTTATCGCCTCTGAATCTTCAGAGGTTTCCTTTCCTCATGGTTCATGACTACTTCATGGCAAATGTGCTAATGAAGTTAAAATCAGCTTCCAACCTAAGCAGATCTGAATCATCAATGTGTTTCAGTGACCCCTCCTAACAACAGTCGTGGCTTATGCCTCGTTGTTCGCTGGTTGAGATGCAAAAGCGGTTTTGTTAAACATTACAGAATAGAACGAGGACTTGCAAGTGTTTGTTTGCAACATAGAAATTATTTGGTCTTGAGTGAGTTAGTTTTTTTTTATTATAAGAGTTCATTATGTATGTATACTACACCATTGTTCCAACTAAATATTTTTGCCATTTTTTTAATATCAATTTTGTTTTTGTTTTTGATTTTTTTTTGCTATTTTATTTGACGCATTTATAGTTTCATAACAGGCAATGTGGTTGACGCTTAAGTAGGAAAAAGAATAATTAACCATTTACTATTTATCTTAATATAATTCCATTAGAAATCTTATATGATAAAAAAAATTGAGGTATTTTGGATATTTTAAAAATTAGTATTCAAATAAAGAAGAGGAAGATTATATTAAAAAGATTATAAATTAAGTTATTTAATGCTAATTGGTTGGGTGGATTTTGAAATTTTTGTTCCAAGTTTGTTTATGGGCCCAAATTATTATTCAGGATAATAACTGGTTTTTAAGATAACGGATCTAGGATGTTTGCATCCGTTAGCCTGCGTCCATCCTACTCCGCATAACCCTATCCTATTCCTATCCCTGTCGTTGAAACAAACGGGGACGACGCACGCATCGAGCGAGAGTAGAGAAACCAAATACCAGCAAGCCAGAAAGGCGATGTCGTCTCTTCTCCGCCTTCATCCGTCGCTTCCTTCGTCATCCATGGCGGCTTCGAATCTAAATTCCTTCGCCTCCTTTCAAAGAAGATCTACGGTGATCTCCTAATTCTTCCTCCCCTCACACTGTTATCTTGTTTCTGATCTCTCGAAGCTATTTAATTAAAACCCACCCCTAAAAGATTGCTTTTTAAAGATATTTTGCTCTTCAAAATTTTATTTATTTATTTATTTATTACGCTCAGTAGCTTGCCTCTCTGCTTGAACAGCCCCAATGGTCGATGCCGTTCCAATCATTGACAGCGACATCGCTAAAACTTTTCAGATACGGTGGAGGGAGGGACCTCGTGCCTCTCGCATCGAGTGCAACAATTTCTGGGGGGTCTGATGACTCCATCAGATTTAGATTTGATGATATCCTTAAAATGCTCGACGGATTGCCTGAACCAGTTAAGAACTTTCCGTGGATGAGAGTGCTCCGGATCTTCCAAAGCATCATCTTTGAGCTTGTATCGGCCGTGCTGAGGTACCTCAGCGTCCCACTTTTAGCTATCACGTCTCTCAGCGAGATGTCCTACTGCGCCCATGAGAGAAAGATGGGTGTGATCCCTATTCCGTTCGCATTCGGTTTTACCCTCGCCAAGGTCCTTAAGGGCGCTGCAGAAGACTTTTCATCAGACCTTAAGGTTCGGTTGTTATTTCAGTGATTTCTTTGTATCAGAGTTTGAGGAGCTTTACTCCATGTGGTAGTGTTCTTCTAACATTGGGTCTCCTTTTTCAGGAAGGAGAGACTCCCTGGCATCTGTTTCTGATTGCTAGTTTTTTCACATTGCTCAAGTTGCCTGGTCCTTACTATCCATATCTCGGTCGATTATTGATTCCTCACTTTGCCAATGGTGGCCTTTGCATGTCTTTTTGGCTAATATTTATGTGGTATAGAAGACCTCATGCAAAATCTGAAGCTTCTTTGTAGTTTGTTGTCTTATCTATCTTACCGTCTCTTCTTCATGATGAATTTATGTATGCAGAAATCAGAATTGGTGTATACCTTTCTCGTTCTTATTCTATTATTTAGATAAGAATGTTGTTCCAAATGTCAGGAAAATATTTAATTCCAAGCATTTTATCTGTTTATCAGGCTTGGATGAAAATACAATGGTAGAAATTTATGGAAGTGAACTTTTGTAATTAGCATATGCTAATGGTAATAGACTAATTGAGGATCCTAGACAACAATGAAAAAGAAATTTTGTAGGTAGAGATTGGATAGGAAAAGATTTGTGAATTTTCTTAAAGCAGACTTATACCACCCATTCAGAGAGAAATACTAAATTCTGTTCCAATCCTTTCCTTAGATTCAAACCAGCTACAACAATTACAGGGCATTTGGCAAATTTATGGTTTAAAGAGATTGAAGGATTCATTTTTCATACTATTCAGGAAATAAATTATGCTGTTAGCATTTTGTTTGTGATGGACGTCAAGGGGCATTTGCTATTTCACTAAGTACTTGGATACAAGAAAATTCCTTGTACAATCTGTGTTTTTTGAGGAAATCTTTTGGTAGGAATGTGAGAGTGAGAAAAAGAAGGAAAAATAAAACCATATAGAGGAATATAGAATGTTGAGATTGTTGCATACATAGAGCATAAGAAGTTTGCTATACAGTTCTCTTGAAAAATAAAGGAAACTCAAGTCTTTTACTCTGCAGGGATATGAAGAAGGAATTACCGACCAACCACTATTCCTATTTCTTTCTTTCTTTCCTTAAACTTGGTGCTATGAGTCTTATTGAAGTGTTGTTGCCCTTTCTTGCAAATTATGAGCATCATAAACCCCTGCTCTTTGCATTAAGGGATGGGAATTTCAAGTTTGACTTCTCTATTGAAAAATATGTGGATGTTCTGTTTTAGTTAATGCATAGATGGTGGAGAAAGTGTTTGGTGTGGAACAAGGAGAAAGTTTTTATGTTTCCTTCTTAAACTTCTTCTTCATCTCTACTCATCTTGCCTTATTCTCTTTTCTTTTGGTACTGTTTATCTGGATATCTGACTCATTCAAGTCAGATTTTGATATTTAATATTCAAATTCAAATAGTGCACTATATAAAAATGATTCTGGTTCTTATCGAATTTAGATTTTTTTTAAATTTATGATTATCCATAGTTCTTTATATATCTATGTTTTTGTATAATTTCAGTACTTAGTCTACGAAATTAGAAAGAAAAAAAACATAGTCTAAAAGAATTTCATTGACAATTTTTTAAAAGAAGAAAATAATATTATAAAATAGAAACATGTTTTATAATATCTTTTTTTATATCTTTGATTTCCTAAAAATTTAAAAATAAAAAAAAGGAAATCAGAAAAAAAAGAGAGAGAGAGAATTAATTACCATATTCAGTGTTTGTACTTTGTATTACGAGTTTATTTATTCGTAGTAAACTTCATCATTTCTTTTTGTTTGAGGTGGATGGTATCTTTCTTAATTGTTCGACTGTATAATACACGTGGATTTTTCTTTTTCATGATTTATATTTAAATCTAATTGATCTTCATAAAAAAATCTCGCAAATCATCAAATAGTTTATATTAAAATATTTTTTGATTAAAAAATCTTTAATTATACGTCGTATAATAAATGAGATAAAGTTTTTTTTTTCAGTTAAAAATATTAGAAAGTTCAGATGATATTGCAAAGTCTATTTGATTATATCGAGCGTTATATTATGTGACGCATCGATTCGATGTTACAGTAGATATATATTCGGACTCCGCGCTCTCGAGCCTGGTCAAGTATCGTATCAGCCAGCAATTGAACCCTCTCGGCTTCGGCGCTTGTTTGACTCTTCTTTCCAGGAGAAGATGGGGGAGACCTCCGGCGGGGATCGGCCATGGCAATCCTATCACACTGCTTACACCAACGCAAAAGCTGGTGTTTTTTCAACTTTCTACTTCTCAATCTCTGTTCCTTGCTTTTGGGATTGTCTTTTTTTAGAGTTCGGTAGCTCCTTGCTCGATCTACCCTTTCGCTTGCGCTGGAAGAAAAACCGTTGTCTTGTATCTAATCTTTTTCTTGCCTGTAAGACATTATGGTTGGGTGATCTTCTATTTTTCTAGGAAAGTCGAGAATCCGTTGTGCTAGAAGACGAACAAATATTCACCAAAATTTCTTTTTTCAATTAGAAAAATTGTTAAAAACTATAGGATACTGATTCCCACAAAATGGTCTTAGCTGAGAATGGGAACAGACTATATAATAATTAATATACCAAATCCCTAACCTTCGTAAGATTCTGAACAGAAATTAAGATTTTCAGCACTTCTACCTATGATTCTAAGTTGTCGTGTTAAAGCAATTTCTAAAACTTTATCTTAGTTTTACTGTAGCCTTTTCTTTCCTTCTACTGTCATCTGTTTGTTTCTTTTCTATATCATTTCTAAGGAGTCATGTTAAAAAAACACTATTTTTATAGATATATATGTTTTTCGTTAAGGATTATTCTTCACTGACCTATATCTTGCTATGTATCCTTTTTTTTATCCGTAACACTTTACTATTTATTTTCTGATTCATTTATGTTGTCTAATAGCTACAAACTGAGCAATACCAATCTATGAAGTAGATAAGGTTAGTCAGAGTTTGTTCCTTTTTTTCAGTTGCAAATTATGATGTAGAACTTTCAGTACAATATTAGAACATAAGCATTCTTTTCTGATTTTTTAGTGCTTCAATACCAATGACTTTTTTTTATAGGAATGGAAGGGGTTGATAAAGAGAAAGTACAAAGGATAATTTATGAGATGAGCAAAGGATCAAAATATTTTGAGAATGAGAAAAGAAAAGAGGCATTCATTAAACAGAAAATTGAAAGCTTGTGTGTGCAACGAGCAAAACTTACAGAGAAGGATATTTCACATTTCCAAATGGTAGGCATTGATTTGTGATTTATTTTGTGGGTCTAGGTTTGCTTTGATATTTGATTCCTGTTTATGTTGAGGTTTCTATGCTTGAATTAGATGATACTGCAAACATTGCTATGCTGTCGAGAATGTTTCTCTACACTGAAATGTTCATGCTAACTAATTTACCTACAGATATTTTGTGGAGTAGCATAAACTTTGCTTATGTTGTAGTTATCAAGCACCAATTTTTTGTGTTATCTATATTTTCAAAAGGAGAAGGAAAATAGTTTACTTGTTCAATGCCCAAAACATGCAATGGACAGTTCATATGGCAACAAAATCTCAAAAGACGTGCATGATTTCTTGGTCGACATCGATGAAATAACTGTGTTGGCTGTAACCAAGATGTCTCAAGACAAAAGTGGCCCTGTTTTTGCCGCTAGCAACTGAGACAAAGAAGCGACATGGAATGAGTACAAGACATGTACTTGGTTGGTGGTGGATAATAGAGAGCATTGATGAGAAGAGGGGAGGCAAGCAGATGGTTCTTCAGTTCAACCCATTCCTAGGTGATTGTTGAGAGTCCGAAGTTGGAAGTTGGGAGTGGTAAGAGGCATGCATAATGGAGGGGGGTTGAGGTAGTGGGTGATGGTAGTATGGTAACAAAACCATTTCATGCTGGTTGAGCACCAGAACACACTTTAAACCTTGGTTTTACTCCCATTAATGTTAAATTACTTCTCACTTTGTTACTGGACCAAATCAACCTAGAATCATGCTGACCATTTTAGGTGATCAACCAATCCAAGCTCAAAATTTCTCAACCCTCCCAAGCATTCATCAAGCCCGACCTTTATACATGTCCTTTTACCACATGTTTTGCCAATCCAACTTGATGTTGTTGACCTTGGCCTTCCAAATGCTGTAGGCTATCTTTTAATTATTGCATGTGACCCGATAGTTGCATGATCTGCTGACTAAGGAGTCCAATCATGTAGAAATCATTATCTCTTTGGCCTATAAAAGGTGACAGCAAAACTATCACAATATTTGTATGCACAAGGTTTATTGCTGCAGTATTGATGTGATAGTGACTTGATAAAATACTTACATGTGCAACTCTAATTTTTTATTGACAAAAAATTTGCTTTTAGCTGAAACACATTAACCAATGATTTCCATTTGATTTATGTTGTATTACCTAATTTTCTCTTTATTGTTCTGTGATAAAATAACTATGTAGTCTACCTTATCCAGTAGAGATAAGGTAGACTATCTGCTTCTCATAGTAATCATCACATGTAATATAAATCAAGTTCAAGTATTCTTTACAACCTATGGGTCAAACACTGAGTTAATCCCTAAGAATTCAGGCTTTCCGCAATCAGAACCATAAACAGATGTCTTATTGCAGTTGTATTTGCATTTATCAACTGGTTAAGATATTCTTTTGGTATTTCATGTCTATAAAATATTTCAGATTGCTAATAAAAGAATTTTGGAGTTGGATGGTTCACGTGACCTTTCAAAGATATGGTTGCACACTGACATGGATGCTTTCTATGCTGCTGTCGAGACATTGGAGAACCCATTATTAAAAGGCAAACCATTGGCTGTTGGTGGTATGTCCATGATATGCACTGCAAGTTATGAGGTACCTTTGACAGTACATGCCCTTGCTGTCAATTATTTTAGTAACTGGAGAGGTTTTGTGAATTCGTGTTATTTTCTTCTTTAGGCTCGGAAATATGGGATCCGTGCTGCAATGCCAGGATTTATTGCACGTAAATTGTGTCCAAAATTGATATTTGTTCCTACAAATTTTGGAAAGTACACATACTACAGTGAAAAGACAAGGAATGGTGTGTTGGTGTTTTAACTAAGAACAACTTCATATATTTGAAATTGGTCTAATTTGTAATAAATCTTTTTATTCAGTTTTTAGTAAATATGATCCTGATTATATAGCTACTAGCTTGGATGAGGCATACCTCGATATAACTGAGATATGCAAACAAAGAAGCATTAGCTCTGAAGAAGTAAGATGTACTATGGTCTTGTTTTCATTAATCTCTATGCACTAAACTCAGTCATCTTTTTTTATCATCTCTAAAAAGGTTGCTGCTGAACTAAGAAATACTATTTATCAAGAAACTGGTCTTACTTGTAGTGTTGGTGTGGCGCCAAACCGCATGCTTGCAAAGGTATTTTTCTTAACTTAACATCATTTTGTACAGCTAGCCTCAAAAAGTTGGCTATTTGTGAATTATGTTCAATACTTGACATTCTGCAATGTCCAACATTGACCAAATTCAGGCAGTCACTTGCTGTTGTATTTTCTTGTTCTGTGTCCTCTTCAACCATCTTGTTCATAGTTACATTTCATTTGTTCTCCCAATGCAAGGTCCTTTACAAAATTGCATTCATCTTTAAACTGCCCATCTTTCGGCAAATTCATCAACTCAATGCTTTGCTATAATACTTTTCTAGATTGACTTTTGAATTTCTCTGTTCATTTTGTATCAGTTTGCGGACCTCCCTACATGGACCATTTTAGTTTCACTTTCTACATTCATCATCATAGATTAGTTGTAGTTAACATTAATATGTCAGTCATTTCCTCCAACTTGTTTGGAGAACAATGTATTCTAGTTTATTTCATTTGGTTGTAGTATGGCAACATGCTGTGAATTCCAACTATTTGGTGCTGAGTACATAGGTTTTATCCTGTAATTAAACTCTATGTAAAAACTATTATCATCAGCAAGCAGTTCAAGTTCCAATTGGTTGAGATTGGTTACATGGATCTTATACGTCCAATGACTCTATACTATACTGGAATATACCACTAGCATATAAAGCTCTATTAAATCACCCTTTTAGTTATGTTAACTAGAGTTTTATTTGGTCTCTCAACCGACCCCTTTAACTCAACTCTTATGTTTTCGACTTGTCTAATACGTGCAAAATGAAAGTATTTATTGAATGATATCTTCTGTTTCCCTTTTTTTCTTCTGTATTTTGTTAGGTTTGCTCAGACATCAACAAACCTAATGGGCAGTTTATTTTGCCAAATGATCGAGATGCTGTTATGACTTTTATATCATCACTTCCTATAAGGAAGGTATGTGCTATCTTACAAGACGTGCTCAGTAGGTTTTATATTAGTTGCCCCAGCCTTTCTCTGACTTCTTTTTTATTCAATTACACAATTTGGTATTAATTAGTATTTTGTGAAATATTTTTGTAGCCAAATATAACATTGAAGTTCTCTTTTTTCAGTGCCAGTCATATGCTAACTTGTTCTTAATTGTAATTAACAATCTTATTCTTTCTTAGTTTATTTGTCACTTTCCAAGGTATATCTACTGCTGGCAGTATTCATTCGATAGTTTGCATGTCTTTATTAAAACACAGTTTAAAGAGATAATTTCATTAATTATTTTGGCGACCTTTTCCCAAGCATTCTTAATTGTCTTTTTTTCCTATTTTGACGACTTCTACTCCATTTATTATGTTGGTAAGGTAACGTGGCTGGAACATTGAATTTGCCATCACAATCTGCTATCAGCATTTTTTTTTTAATGAATATGATGTTTTTATTGAGTAATTTTTAGTTCTCCTGGAATAATCTAGCTCTTCAATAGTCTTAATTGTTCATGCAGGTAGGTGGTATTGGTAAGGTGACTGAACAAATATTAAGAGAAGTACTTGGAATTAGTACGTGCACTGAAATATTGCAAAAGGGAGCTCTCTTATATGCACTATTTTCTCCTTGTTCAACTGGTTGGTATATTAGGTATTAATTATCTATAGCTTAATGTACAATGAGCATTTAATTTGATTTTTTTGCTTGAAAAAAAACTTTCCACGAACAGAATTGGATATTTGATTTGTCATTGTGAATTGTTCTGGTATTTATATCTATGGGTATAATTTGTAGAGTTTATTTTATATGCATTGAATTGGGTCCTTAGTTTGTGATTATGAAATTATTCTTACAATACTAGTGCATTTGGTACGCATAAACTGAATGGAATCAGAATGGTTCATTTCTTCATGATTCTGTTTTGGATGGATAATTTGGGTACAATAATCCATTTCAATGAATAACTCAATCCGTTCCACTCTTTGGAGGATAATCCTCATAACACCTCTATTAAATATAACATTTATTAACAAATTATCATCTCAAAATTATAACTAATAAATAAAATGTGTGAACCAAATATATAAAGCAACTCAGTTGAGCTAGGTGGGTGGGTGACCATGGCAAGCTACTCAAGTTTGGGTGGATTGGTTGGGTAAGCGGGCAACTAGGACAGTTGGGTTGATCGGGTTGGTCGGACAACCATACCAAATAGACTGGGCAAGCCAAGCAGGTCGGTTAGCTTGTGCAAGCTGGGTAGGATGGTCGGACAAGCAATCAAGCACACTTGTCTAGCCGAAAAGATAGGTCAGGTAGACCTATTGAGCTGAGTTGGTTGGGTGAATTGGTTGGGTCAAGTGAATCAATCAATCCTAGTGGTCTATTAGGACTGATCATGCTGAACAGATCAACTGGATTCAGTGGGCCGATTGACCAGGCGGACAACATAGGCCTATCGAGCTGAGCAGGTAGGTCAGGTCAAGCGACCAATTGTGTCGGTCAAATCGTGCAAACCGGTCCACCAAGTAAATTGGTCTTGCTGAGTGGACTAGGCAAGCCTAGCTTGCCAATATGGCAGGGCGGGTTAGGCGAACTAATTGGGTTGGGTAGACCAAGAGGATCGATTGGGTTGGGCAGATCAAACGAGATTGTTGGATCAGGCGAGCCAGACAGGCTTGTTGCATTGAACAAATTAGATTGATTGAGCACCCTAAAAGACATTAGGTAGATCATGTAAGTTAAAATTATCAGAAGACTTAGAAGAAGAGAAGAGTTAAATATAGGTTGAAGCATTGCGTTTGTCATGCCATTATTGCAACCAAATAAAAAATGGAATGGAATAATCATTGTTTTCTGTTCCATTCTAGTTTTGTTTTGATTCCTTTCTTTTTTATTTATGTGTACCAAAGACAACCTTGGAATAATACATTCTAGCTCTTCTAGTGCTATTCATACAAGACCGGACAAAGAGAAATAAGAAGTGTTGTGTAGCAACAAATTCATATTTGTCTTAGCTTCTTAGCCTGAGCGCTTGACTCACTATGCTAGACTTAAGAAAAAAGTATTTATGCAAGAATGTGAAAAAATAGTAGAATTTATATGAATATTACTATTTAATATTAAAGGTTGCTTGGTGATTCTGTACTGATTTTTTTATAGTGTAACAAAGAATTATTAGGATTGCCATTTTCTCAGCAATTGTTAATTTTTTAAATGAAACTTATAAGCTATAACAAATAGCCTGGAGAATTATGCAAACATCACATGACCAGAAATCTTCTATAGGTTCGTCTTATGTATTTCAATTTATGTTTAGTTTTTTCATAGAGCTAAATTATACTTGGAGAAAAAAGTAAGTGATATTTACCTTCTTTTTACCTGTCCTGTATTTTTATAATTTATCACAACCTCATCTTTGTCCCGAGACTAGTTGATAAAAATCTATGCTGTTTGTAGACTTTTTTCTTTGTGTTGGACTGGGCATAGGAGGAACAGATGCTCCTCAGCAAAAGATGCGGAAGAGCATTAGTAGTGAGAGGACATTTGTGGCCACTGATGATGAGTCACTGCTGTTCCAGAACTTGGGTAATGCTCATTTTGGTAAAACTTGCTCCTTTTCCTCTAATTCCAGATTGTTATGGTCGAAGTGAAACACTAGTCTATGCTAGATATAACCCCAGACATTTAAAACATGTCTATTCTAAGTACTGTGCTATTCCCATGCTCATTGATTTAGTTTTATGTTTGGTTAACCCTTGATATCTCTGGACTTCTGAAGGGATTATGAATATGGCAAGGATGAATTAGGCTGAACTTTTGGTAGGTTGCTCTCTGGCTGTTCTGTTAGTGTATCAAATGTGTCTTAACCATCAAACAAATTTATAACTGATGTCACTGCAAATGAATCCCGAGGCATGCTCATTAGGTATAGTTTCCTATTTGGTTTGCCCTTGATACCTCTGGGCTTAAGGATTTGGGAATCAACAAGGATGAATTGGACAGAAATTTTATTAGGTTGCTTCCACTGCTGTTGTATGGGACAACTTTGTTGTAAATAATGAGAAAAAATGTGCAAGGGATAAGTATTTAAATGCCTCAAGTTGATTGGTTTAGTATAAGGAAATAGATATGTAGAAATACTTCTCATTCCTCAAATCATTATTTTAGAAGGTTTAGGCAGCAGATGGAAAAGGATATAGAAGAGCATTCATTTAAGTAACACAATTAAACTGGTATCAGATGTGTGCTAATCTTACTGGAGTAAAATTGTAGTTTTAGAAAATGATTCCACATCTTTAGTAGTGCTTGAGCTGCTTATTTTTATCTATTTATTCTAGATTTGTAGTAGTTTGTAGTTCTGTCTGTTACTGAACATAATTTGCTAACCTTTTGTTTCATCACTTTCTAGTTTCATTTTTATCTGGAAATGTTAGTCTCCTTCATTTGTCATTTCTTTATTTTGCAGTTGATCTTGCTGAAGCATTATCAAATGACATGCAGAAGGAGGGTCTTCTTGGACGGAATCTGACCCTTAAATTGAAGACTGCATCATTTGAGGTTCTTGGCAAATCATTTTTTGTTACTTGTTATTAATTTGTGGAAATAGTTCTGCAAAATTTGATTCTTCTAAGCAAACATTTACCATTTTAGGTGCCAGAAATACTTATGAGAACCCCAAAAGTAGATTATCAGAGAATATTATACTATCTTAAGTTTGCTTTTTCTCACAGTGTCCTGGTTTTTGTTTTTTGGTTCCAGGTTCGGACAAGGGCAATTTCATTGCAGAAATATGTAAATTCAAAAGAAGATATTTTGATATATGCTTCCAAGTTGCTGAAGGCAGAACTTCCTGTTCGATTAAGGTTGTTGGGTATGTAAAACATTTGTAAGCTTCATAGTTCTCAATGCTTGTTTTGATGCTCATAACTTTGCTTCCTTCCAAGCCAATGATCGAATTTGGTGCCATTCATTACCAAGTATGCATTTTGCATTACACACGTGTGGATTTGACTTGTACTATTAAATGGTTGTCTCAAGTAATGATGAATCACATAGAATTTGCTGCCATTCATTACCAGCCATGCATATTTGCATCACACACGTGTGGATTTGACGTGAACTATTCAATGGTTGTTTGAAATCGTGAAGAATCATATTTCCTACCTATCATTGTTTTGCAATGTTTATCCAACAAGATGAAAAATTGCTTAACAGAGATAATTGACTTAAAACGTATTTCCCAACTGCCTGAAGATTTAGTAGTATTCCAAGATGTGGCATTTAAGCTTGGATGAGATCAGCTTCACTTTTGTTTCTACTTGAAAAATACCACTTAGCTAATTATGTGTAACACAAATTGGAATTAGTTTTCAGCAGGGCTCTAGACACTTGTGCTAATTTATAATAGTTTGTCAGTAGGCATTGCTACTAATTGAATTTATTTGGATCCTATACTAATAATTGTCATTAGAAATCTAGTAATACCTGAGTGGATAATCCATGGAGCTTGTTTTTTGGCAGTGATTGTTGAAACTAGTTTGGAATCATAGTATAACACTTTTTCCTTTTTTATAGCATGTAGAAAGCCTTCCTTCCATGTTCTGATTATTTCTTTTACATTGTTCTGGGCCTCATGATTGTAACAGGCCTACGGATGTCGCATTTCCATGACGATAATCATAAGCCTCTCGATCCTACGCAAAAGACTCTTACAAGTTTTCTGCACATTTCGGAGACTATACCAGGCGTCATTAATTCTGTCCATTTAAACTCTAGTGACATTCAGATAATGGGTCGTGAGACCAGTACCTCGACTAATGAAAGCCATGATTTTCAATGTGAATTGGATGACTTACTCGAGTCCAATCAACTGTTTGTTTCAAATGAAGGCATTGTCTCAAGTTCAGAAAATCAAGCAGAATATTCTAACAAGGAATGTCAAAGCAAGGTGATGTGCTGTTTGATCTTTAGCATAATGCCACTATTCTACTTTTATTTCATCAGAAGGTTGATTTCATATACAGTGTAAAGGAAAAGAGGATACGACCAATATCATCAACTTCTCTGATCGCAAAAGGGCTTCATCATCTCGTGACTCAGCCCAACCTTTTTGGATCGATGATTACATCTGTTCTGTTTGTGGGATTGAAATTCCCACAAACTTTATTGAGGAGAGACGAGAACATTTGGATTATCATCTTGCACAGATGCTTCAGAAGGAAGAGTGCAGGTGACAGACAGACTTGATTTCCCAATTTAACTTGTGCTATCTCGCATGAACATAATAGTATCCTCTGCCGATAGACTTGTATCGCATCTGTGATTTCTCGTTTCTAAAGAAATTTACATTCCATATAATATTCTAGATTTCTGATGTTAATATGTATAATAATAGCATGTTATTTTTGGCTTCTGACGAACTGATTTCTTCCTCAGATCTTTGGTCTACTCTTCTCCCCTCAAGAAGAGTACCTCAAAGAAGCAGAAGTCATCATCATCAGCGAAACAAGGAAAATATATCCCTATTGATGCGTTCTTCGTGAAGAAGAACACGTAATAATTATTTGAGAGATGTATAAATAAATGTATCAAAGTGTCATGTTAGGTGTGATAATAAATTGGTTACCATTTACTTTAGTTAATTCAGTGGATTGACAAACTTTGACCAAATTTTCTTTATATTTTATGGGATTAACTATATATGTTGACACCTTGAGAGGTTTTCGTAATGAATACTAGTCAGTCAAAAGCTCTCTCTTCTCTATACGCATGTTTCCTTGGACTCCATCTACAACAAGTGTTGGTTGCCATATTGGAATCAGATCGACAGGTTAGATGCATTAGATTAGATTAGATTGATCTATAACCCCTTTTGTTATCTACTGATCACAATCTATTCTATTCTATTCTATTCTATTCTCAAATGAATTGTGTATATATTAAAGTGAGACCAATTATTAATTTCATTTCATGATCTAGTTTATTTCATTCAATTATGAAAAAATTAAATGTCAATTGAGTTGAATAAATACAAAGGATAGGAATGCATTAATCCAGTCAATGCATTTTAACAACCAACGTATATTCTATTTCTATTTGTGTCACAACCAACGTACTCTTCAAATAAATATTTGTTCGTGACTATTTTAATTTAGAATTTCCAATTCTAAATTTGACATTGAAAAGAAAAAACAAAAGGGAAAGTTTGACCAATTGAATTGAAGAAGAAGTCACAAAAAGAAAGAAAGAAGCATCCACCAATTCCATACTTGACTATTCAAATCGAATAAATTATAAAGAAAAAGAAAAAGAAAGAAGCATCCACCAATTCCATACTTGACAATTCAAATCGAATAAATTATAAAGAAAAAGAAAAAAGAAGTTTTCTTTTTCTTTTTCTTTTTCTTTTTCTTTTTAGAAAGACGGGGACGCATTGACGTCACGTTCGTCCCTTTAAAGGGCGACCATGGACCCCTGAGCCCGCCAATCAACTTTCAACACGTCTGAGAATTTTTCTTTGTCTGCCGTACCTTTCTTCCAACGGGACTGCGCCTCCATTTCTCCCTCCCCGGTGTCCTCGCCTCTTCCACTTCTTCCCTGATTGATTGATTGATTGATTATTCCTCTTCCTGAATTTCTGTTAGTTATCACTTCTCTCTTTTGTCAAACTCTGAAGCTAGCGTCCAGAGTCGGAGAGATTTTGCTTTGTTGTCTGCTGCTTTATCTCGTTTGGTTGGGGAGTATAATTTTTTGTGTAGGACGTGTTGGAAATGGAAAGCTACCTTAACGACAACTTCGGGGGAGTGAAGGCGAAGAACTCGTCGGAGGAGGCTCTCAGGCGATGGCGGAAGCTCTGCAGCGTCGTCAAGAACCCCAAGCGCCGGTTTCGCTTTACGGCAAACCTGTCCAAGCGCTCCGAGGTCGAGGCCATGAAGAAAACCATCCACGTTAGTGCTTTTTCACCATCTTTAGCACGTGGTTTTGATCTGATTTTGCTCTTCTTTTTGTGAGTGCTTTTGATACTGAAATGTAATTAGGATCTTTCTTTCTTTTGTTAAGTAAAATAAGCTGATTTCTTTGGTAAAAGAAATGCTAAATAGAATAAACAAACAGGAAATGCGAAGCACATCTTGGATCTTTCTTTGTGGCATGACTGAGCATGAGTAATTTGTTTGTTGATTCCGCATGGTTTTTCCATGGTGAAACTGGGTTATCAGTACATTAACCTAGCTATGACGTGTTTACTTGGACGGAAATAGAAAGAAAATAAAAAGGGAAAACTCTGTTGAATCCCTCTTTATAAAGTTTTATTTCTGACTAAATTAGACTGAAAAAAAAGTAGGAAACAGACAGTTTAGTTTCTAATAAATAAAACACGAATGATATTACTTTTGTTTCTATTTAAGTAAATATCTAAGAAGTTTGTTTAAATTTTACTTGGTTGTATCTGCCCAAAATTATCAGGAATCTACAATAGGTCATACTTGCTTACTTCATTCTATATTTAAGTAAAGACCTGTGCAAAAGGAATTACTCTGAGGCCACCATTGTAGTCATGAAATTTATGTAAATCGATTGCTCCACATAGTTAGTGGTAAAGTTAATTGACTAACCACGTATCCCAAAAGACTGAGTTGTTAAGAAAGAAATCTATTATATAGATATATTCTTAATACTCTCCCTTTATAGTTGAATGGCTATACTTTACTTGATTGGCCAAAACCCAACACTTGAGTCAGTGTGATACTTTTTTTTTTGTTTGGCACAAGTAGGGTTTGAATCCATATTAAAGTTGAGGCTAACCACTTGGTCCAAAAGTTTGAGCTGTTAAGGGAAAAACAATTTATATAAATATATTTGAACCTTACTCGATTATATTAGTAGTTTGAAAGAATGAAAAACTCATGCCAGGGTGAATGACTGGAGGAATAAACCTTTCCCTTTTGATTCCCTTTTGAGATTCCTCCCTTTGTTCATTGGTAGCCCATGATTGTGTATCATGTATATGTTTCTAGTGAAATTTATGTGGGTTTTTTTTTTATAAAAAGATAAATAAGTAAACTTTAGGATCTACATAATACGTTTAGTTAGGATAAGTTAACTTTCTATACTTGGTTTCTTTGTTAATTGAAAAGTACATCTGAATGTGTGAAAATCTTCAATTCTTCTTGTGCTTTCTCCTTAGTAATTTCTCATTTCTTGACATCACGATCTTCCGATCGCTGTTTAATGATCCTCCCCATGACTAAATCTGAACTATTTTTAAATAAGTTCTCTTTTTTTATGTCATTTCAGCATCCTAGTACTTGTTGAACAGCCTCAATTCACTATTTTGCTACATGTTGCTTCATGTGGCTTGTCTAAAATCATTCATCAGCCTTTAAATTGATTTGTTGCATTTGACAGGAGAAATTGCGCATTGCTGTTATGGTTTCAAAAGCTGCACATCAATTTATACAGCGTATCTTTAAACTCTTATAGTCCATCCTTATGATGTCAGTTGGTTGATGGAGTGATATTTTGTATTTGTCAAGACTAAGTAATTCCAAACTACATTTCAGGAATCACAATACGTAGTGGATATGTTGTACCTGAAGAAGTCAGAGCAGCAGGCTTTCAGATTTGTGCTGATGAATTAGGATCTATTGTCGAAAGCCATGATGTCAAGAAGTTGAAGATGCATGAAGGCGTTGATGGAATTGCCAATAAGCTCAGCACATCTCTGAGCAATGGACTTACTACTGCTGATGAAAGGTTAAAGAGGAGGCAAGAGATTTATGGTATAAATAAGTTCACTGAAAGCATGGTTCAAAGTTTCTGGGTATTTGTATGGGAGGCACTTCAAGACACTACATTGATAATTCTTGCCGTGTGTGCGTTTGTGTCTCTAACTGTGGGGATCACAATGGAAGGATGGCCAAAGGGTGCCCATGATGGTCTTGGAATTGTGGCAAGCATCCTGTTAGTTGTGTTTGTAACTGCTACTAGTGATTATAGGCAGTCATTACAGTTCAAGGATTTGGATAAGGAGAAAAAGAAGATTTCTATACAAGTAACACGGGATGGTTTCAGACAGAAAATTTCGATTTATGATCTTGTTCCTGGTGATATTGTACATTTATCAATCGGAGATCAAGTACCTGCTGATGGGCTCTTTATATCTGGTTATTCTTTGCTGATTAATGAATCAAGTCTAACAGGTGAGAGTGAACCTGTGTGCATTAATGCTGAGTATCCTTTTCTTCTATCGGGAGCTAAAGTCCAAGATGGATCTTGTAAAATGCTAGTAACTGCTGTTGGCATGAGAACCCAATGGGGTAAGCTTCTTGCCACCCTTAGCGAAGGAGGAGATGATGAAACTCCTTTACAAGTCAAACTGAATGGAGTTGCAACTATCATTGGCCAAATAGGGTTGTTTTTTGCAATTATCACATTTGCTGTGCTAGCTCAAGGACTTATTAGTCGAAAGTATAGTGAAGGCCTGCTATCGAGATGGTCGGTTGATGATGCACTGCAGATGTTGGAGTTTTTGGCAATTGCAGTCACTATTATTGTGGTGGCTGTTCCAGAAGGGCTTCCTTTAGCTGTGACTCTGAGCCTTGCTTTTGCAATGAAGAAGATGATGAATGACAAGGCACTAGTCCGCCACCTTGCTGCTTGTGAGACGATGGGCTCAGCAACTACGATTTGCAGTGACAAAACTGGAACATTAACGACGAACCACATGACTGTCGTAAAAGTCTGCATCTGCAAGAATGTTGTGGAATTAACTTCTGACAAAGATGTTAACTTGAGCTCATATATACCAGATGATGTGCGAAAAACTCTTCTCCAATCCATTTTCAGTAACACAGGTGGTGAGATTGTGACCGACCAAGGTGGAAAATTAGAGATCTTGGGGACACCTACAGAGACTGCATTGCTGGAATTTGGTCTATCTCTTGGTGGAGATTTTGAAGTGTTACGGCAGGAAAGTGATATCGTCAAAGTAGAGCCATTTAATTCCACAAAGAAGAGAATGGGGGTGGTTCTCCAACTTCCTGGGGCATGTTACCGTGCACACTGCAAAGGTGCTTCTGAAATCATTTTAGCTGCTTGCACCAGTTATTTAGATTCTGCAGGTAATGTATTGCCTCTCGATGAAGCTGCAATGGATCATCATAAGAACACAATTGATAGCTTTGCTGGTGAAGCCCTGCGGACTTTGTGCCTTGCCTACAAGGAACTTGGTGGTGACTTCTCTGCTAAGGAGCAAATTCCATTTGAAGGATACACATGTATTGGAATTGTAGGAATTAAGGATCCTGTTCGTCCGGGTGTGAAGGAGTCTGTTGCAACTTGTAGGACTGCAGGAATTACTGTGAGAATGATCACTGGTGACAACATAAATACAGCTAAAGCAATTGCCAGGGAATGTGGTATCCTTACTGATGATGGTATAGCTATAGAAGGTGCGAAATTCCGAGAGAAGAGTTTGGAGGAGATGAACAAATTGATTCCAAGAATTCAGGTAGCTTTCATTGTGCTAATACATTTACTAAATTACGGGTCAATATTCCAATACAATCACATTAATTGATATTAAAATGCTAATCTTGTCCTAGGTAATGGCCAGATCTTCACCATTGGATAAGCATACCTTAGTTAAGCATCTTCGGAACATGTTCAATGAAGTCGTTGCTGTGACCGGTGATGGCACAAATGATGCTCCTGCACTTCATGAGGCAGATATTGGACTTGCAATGGGCATTTCAGGAACTGAGGTAATTTTTCAATCATTTCAATCTATAAATGTCCAGCTAAAACAACGTGATACCCAAAGAAAGATTTCAATCAGCCCACACTAGTCATTTTCTCATTTTGTAATCTTTACTGGTTTCAAACCCATAGTTCAGCACTTAGTTTTTTCTCTCTCAAATTTAACTTGTCAGTGGTTTTCAACATTTTGCCAGTGAGCTAACTTGGGAATCTTTACTGGTTTTAAACCCATACTTCAACACTTAGTTTTAAGCAATTTAGTTCTCTCTCTCTCAAATTAACTTGTCAATCGATCTCATCATTTTGCCAATGAACAGAATTGGATACAGATTCTTTATTCTAGGACATTGAAGCAAAGAGCCAATCCTAGATCTCATAATTTCTTGCCGTGTTACTCAATCCAGGTAGCTAAAGAAAGTGCTGATGTCATAATTCTTGATGACAATTTCTCAACAATTGTGACGGTGGCAAAGTGGGGGCGTTCTATATATGTCAACATTCAAAAGTTTGTGCAATTTCAACTCACCGTTAATGTGGTTGCTCTCATTGTTAATTTCTCATCGGCCTGTTGGTCAGGTAGTGCATATTCAACAATTTGCAGTAGCCATGATAATTTTATTTAGTTAGTTTTTCGTTGTTCTTACCTTCTGGACATGATTTTACTTCAGGAAATGCGCCACTCACAGCTGTCCAACTACTTTGGGTGAACATGATTATGGATACTTTAGGAGCATTAGCATTAGCAACTGAACCACCAAACGACGATTTAATGCAGAGAGCACCAGTCGGGAGGAGTGGTAGATTCATCAGCAGTACAATGTGGAGGAATATCTTCGGACAATCGATATACCAATTCGTCACAATATGGTATCTCCAGACGCAAGGAAAAGCGATTTTTGGCCTTGATGGCTCTACTTCTGATCTCACAATCAATACGATTACATTCAACTCCTTTGTTTTCTGCCAGGTAAATTACTATTTTTCAAGCACCATGTTTGTAACTAGTATAGTCGGGAAGGTTTTGGCGAGTAACATTTGAATATAATGTTAAACAAACTCATCTTTAAGTTTCTGATAACATGCGTTCTACTTTTGTGTGTGTGTGTGTGTGTGTGTGTGTGTGTGATAATGGACATGTGTTCCTACTTATTGTATGGTGCAGGTGTTCAATGAGATCAGCTCGCGAGACATGGAGAAGATTAATGTGTTCAAGGGCATCTTGCAAAACTATGTCTTTTTAGGTGTTCTCACGACCACCGTCATCTTTCAGTTCATCATCATTCAGTTTCTGGGCGACTTTGCAAACACAACACCACTCACATTGAAACAATGGTTTGTTACGATTTTCATTGGTTTTTTGGGGATGCCCATTGCTGCCCTCCTCAAGCTGTTTCCGATGAGGTTCATTTAAAGATCATGCAACAGAAAACTGAATTCTTGGCGGCTGAACGCTGAAATGTTGAAATGTGAATAGAAAGAGAAGAAATCTATAACACTAATTTTTCTCTCTTTTTTTTTTCTCGTTTGACAAATGATTAATATTGTTCTCGTTTGACAAATGATTAATATTGTTCTCGTTTGACAAATGATTAGTATTGTACTTCCACTCTTATTTGAAAGAGGACAATGACTCACATTATGCTTTACAAGCTTACGGGTGATGTGTAAACACGGTATGATAGTTTTCTTTCGTAATATTTCATTTTGCTTGACAAATTTGCTGAATGCCCTGTATCCTACCATCTCTGCAGTGGGGACAAGGTGAGGTTGCCTCTATATGACCTTGCCATACCCCGCCGGGCAGGGCAGGGCAGGGCAGGGCAGGGCAGTTGATGTCAGCCCAGCCAACTCTTGTCTAATTGATGATGTCAGTGCAAGCAAGGGGACAAACAAATGAGATATTTGTCATTTCCCTTTGGAAAGGGTCGTAGGTGCACGCCTTTTCACCTTCCCTGACTTCTTCCAGAAGTTCTAAAAAAAAAGGTAAAACGTACCATTGCGAACACTAAAAATCTATTGCTGTTCCTTTTACTCTTTCCTTCATCTGAGACACCAATCGATCGAGTGGGGCCTCCCTACGAGCTTCCCTTCAGCAGAGGCATCGATTATCGAGTGGCCGAGGCACGTGTACAAATGAACTCCAATATGATGGGGTTTGGGGTTTGATTTGTCTGCGATGACTGACTATTGAGGTAGAATGGAATGCCCGCCCAGTGTCTGCAAGAGGATTGAAGGATCAGTTTTAAATGACCCTCAGAAGTTATTGAGGTAGAATGCCCGCCCTCCGTCTGCAAGAGGATTGAAGTTATATAGGATCAGTTTTAAATGGCCCTCAGAAGTAGCAAAGGGAGTACAAGCACGCAAGTCAGGCAAGTTTTTTCCTTGAGAAGTAACTTTTTCACTGTTAAGTTGCGCGTTCCAAGTATGGATCAGTTTCTTTTCTCACAGTTAGCTCATGCACATTATAAATTTAGCCTAAATATTAGGTAAGCATGAGCAACAGCAAAAGCGTGATTATGAATTTTCAATGAACTGCAAATTAGAACTTCAGAATTTGTAGCAAGGATATGTTATCGTCAGTAACATAGATGCTGGAATTGGCTGAAGAAACAATCAAGGTTATAAGCATAGTGAATCTGATGTTAAGTGAACCAAAGTTAGTGAACACAGAAGGCAACGACTTCAGTAACTTATGGATAACACTCCAACCGGGCTGATGTGGGAAGCAGAACAAAAAGGCAAACAACACTAAACCAGTTAGCTTTTGAATCAATGCCACAGCTTGCTGCAGAAACCATTGCGCAGCCTATTGCAGGCCACAATTTCAGAAAAGGAATCCAGCAACTGTCCTGCTAAACTGCTAGGATCTTCAATAAGCGTCTGGATGAATGTAATAACCACCCTTCGTTCTTGTTCAGTCGACCTCAAACTAAACCATGTTAAGAACTTCATGCGGAAATCCTTGTCAATGTGACCTAAACATTCCAGCCACCGAATAACCTTCACACAATATTCATAGTTATCATCCAACTGACCTAACCTACGTTTGAATCCCCTAAACGAACCATTGGCCAAAGTGCTATTTCCCTCGCAAGTTTCATTGTGCACAGTCGAAGGTTGTTTACTGCATTCAGGTTGAGAATCAACCGTTGGGACTTCATGGACCACAGCAGCTGCACAAGTCTCAGAGTCACCGCTTCCATTGGATCTGGATAGCTCAATCTTCTCCGAGAAGAATGCATTTTCCTCATTGGGAAAGCAATCCATTGGAGGGATTACCTCAGCATTTAAATCAGGAACCGATGACACATTCAGGTCAAGCCGATGTGAGGACCTGGGCATTGCTTCAGCTGGCTCAGCTATAACTTCGCCACTCCCACCACAGGATTCTTCTTCGATATCATCCTCATAGAACCCATCATAGGATCCATTTTCCTGCGCCCAGGCAAATTGCAATATCTTTCCTAGATTTCGAACTTTGAATCCAGAAGATTTTGCAGCAGTTGTCTTCTCTTCGTGCTTGTCACTTGATGAACACCCTTCAACCCCATTATTCTCTATATGTTTGTTGATTATCTCTTTGCTCTTTGTAAAGCACTTTGACTCAGAGTGGCCAAAATCCCCATCTTCCATGAATGAAATAATTTGAAAGGCATATTCTGTGCATGACTGTAGATTGGTAATTAGAATTCTTCTCTGTGCTCTTTGGAAGATGACAGGGTCGTTGGTGTAGGGTTGATCTCTGGACCGGCAATACCAAAGCTTATAACCTTGAATGTCATCAAATATCGAAGATGTTTCTTTCAAAACAATTACAAGAGAAGATGATGTTATTTCTTCAAATTGGATCCTACAAGCAGCCGGAAGCGAGTCTGCAACAAAAGGAGATAGTGATTCCTTGTAAAACTCATAGTGAATTAATTAAGGAAAAATGATTAATGAGAAACCAACTAGTCTCACCTTTGTGATTTTGCTCAAAATGCCCACTTGATCTCAAACTCAACCATTCATCTGCTTTCTCTATTGCAGCCAAGCAAAGCTTCTGAACATCTCCAGCAATAGACAATCTGCTGACAATGCCACGGGTCATCTTCGCAGACATGCCATCCATGGGACCAACTTCTGTTTCTAGCTTGGCCTTTGCTTCCTCCACAATCTGGTGCAACTCTTTGAAACCTGAAGAGCCATACAGAAGCCTGTAGCTTAAAAATATACGATAACAAAGGACATCCACTCGACGAGCATCTTTTGCAACCATAAGTTGCCTCTTCCAGCATCTGTTTGAAGTTGAAGGACATAAGCATAGGTAAGTCATGTCATCCAACAGAATATAGCATCCTGCAAAAGCTAACACAGCATCTTGGGTGGCAATTTGACATGTGCATAATTGTGCATAGATAACTTGTGTCATTCATATACATAAAAAACTTCAAAAATTAATATAAAATTATTATAATGTAAACTTTTATTAGTTATATAAGATAAAATGTTATTGAAATTATTGAAACTACCACCATTAAATTTACTTAATAAATGGTTCATCCATCATCCATTTACATATCTGGACCATATCATATCACTTGTGGATTCTCTAGTAATCATGTTTTGAGTCAAATCAGCACAATATTGACTGCCTGCGGCTTATTATATAAGAGTGTTTGGACATTAAAAAACTGCATTCCAAATGAACCATAATTGATAATATCAGTCAGATAATGCAGGATAGCAATAGGTTGCCAGTCCGTGTGAACTCCTAGCATTTTTGGCATTTTTTTTCATTTCGACTTCCATCAGTTATTCAAGGAGGTTAAAGTATATATTTTGCTGATGAAACAAACTAATTCATCAATTGGAAGGGAAGTGGGCATCCACTATTGGCATGACAGCCAAGGGTAACGCTAAGCTCCTAAAACCAAGAATTTAACCTCAAACAAATGGCAAATCAGGGGATCTTGCAAATTAGCAGATGAATTTCAATTGAAGGGGAGAGAATCATTCTTCTTAACTTTAAATGGTTGAACCACATGACTTCCACCCCCAAAATGATGGTGATTGCTAACTTCCCTACAGTTGAGGACTCTAATCATTTTTTTTATTTCTAAACAACTACTACCAAAGTGTCTTCTAGCTACTACAGGCTTGAAAATAGTAGCACGAATCAATGAAGGAAGGAGCCTAGAGAGAGGTTATTTCCTTCCAGAAATCCAGGATAAATCAAAGTTTTAGTTATCATGCTTAAAGTATAAACAAATGGAAAAAGAAAGAATACTTTGAGATTCAGGAACAAATGGAAAAAAATGTAACATGAATGAATATGAAAACCTTAATTAATTCATAACCTATATTGAACACCTTAAAAAATTACATGTTATCTGAAAATAGTTTTAGTTGGCACAAATGACATGGTATGGTATAGAAAACAGTGTAACAGAAACACAGTAAAATCAACAAAAAGAAGGAACTCACCCAATTATTCCTGATACCTTTCCACACGAAGCACAACAGTAGCTTCCATCAAGCAGCATTGACTGTCCTAGATTGAAAACTCCCACCCTTCGGCATTGAAGAGCACATTCAATATGGCATGACAAGCCGCAACAGTCCTTTTCATCAGTTTCTGCTTCGCAGACTAACCAAAGACTAGGATCTTTGTTGTCGTCAAAGAGATGGCAAATGCAACATGAGCACCTTTTGCAAAATGTATCCTCGGAGGTAAGGACAGCCTTACAGGCTGAATTCTCACAAATCCATGAGTTGGCAGAACTGAAATGTTGTAATATCTCAGAAGAAGAAAGAGGAATGGGCTGTTCACCTTTGCTCAGATGCCTCCTTGGAGCCTGATCAGTCATAGCAAAGGGTTCTGAAGAAAGTTTCTTCATCTACAAACTTTTGCTTCCTTTGTTAGTTGCAATAACTTTTTGTCAGTTTACATTATGACAAACAAGACCGCATCCTCTGATTAACAAGCGGCACATGTGTCATATTCTTATTCAATCAAGTTTGGAATGCCCAGCTCCAGCAGATTTATTAAGCATCATCGAAGCGGAACTGAAGAAAAAACAAAACAAAATCTATTAATCTAAAAGTGCATTATTAAGCCTACTGTATAAATAGTGTAGGTTAGCACTCAATCGAAAAATGCACATGCAACAAACGGATTACTTATAAATAAGAGATTCCATAACCTGAAATTTAAAGGAATAGTAGGAAAAATAGTAGCAAGCTGTAAAATCTCATTTTAAGCTAGATACCTAGCATAAATCTCCAATCAGAGACAGGAAGCACCTATGACTATGGTGAGTCTAACAGAAGCATCGGTGTGTAAAAGGAAAACTAAGTCAAGGGTCATGTGTCAAGTTCTAACCCTACCAACAAAGGTGGAGGGAGAAATGTTGGAGGAGGAAAAACTCATTCCCCCACTAGAAACAATCTTGTGTGCCACTTGGTTGTCGGAGGAAGAAGGTTGCCTAATCAATGCACAAGAAAATTGAAACAGTTCTCCCCCTTGTGTGCCGCTCAATCACTAGAGAGGAAGTTCCTCACCTCTTACCTCTGATGCCAAGCACTTCAATGTATTTGCAGAATTCAAGGCCAAACAAGATGTTTCACCTGTGCCCACAAAACAATTTTTAAAAACCATGGGTATCAGTGTAACGCCAAAACATAACACAACCATAGTGTAGAAGTATCAAGTTTAGGTGGTTTAGCACACAAGCCAATCATATTAATATCTATAATCACCTAAATAGAGTTCAATAACTGAAAAAATATGGATAATGAAGGTTTGAAATAATTAGAAATTCTATGTTAATATATTTAGATTGAGCCCAATTACCAAAAAAATTGAAGCCAATTATCAAGGAAGATACTAAAACTAAGGGTATACCAAGATATCCAAGTTTATATCAACTTATTTCTTCTTAGCCTTTTTTATATAATTTGATTCTTGTGATACAAGCCTCGTCATATTGAGACCAACGTATCAAAAGAAGTCAACTATGTAAGGTATAAAATTTTGATTCAGTATTGATTTCATTGTGTGGCTGGAACAGAAGAATATCAACAGTGACCTGTATCAACACACAATATTGTGAAACCTCTTCATAATTGGCTAATTTGAGACTGACTTCACAGCATAGACCATTATCATCGTTCAAATAAATCTTGTTTTTGGACAGATTGGAAATGGCCTCTCAAGTTTTAAAAACTCTGACTAAATTGTGTCAAGAGTATGAAAAATCATTTTTGCATTGTACGTCTCATGGATAGTCTCAAAAGGTAATGGCAGCAATGCTGTTTCTCATGGTGTTGGAATATGGCACCGTCTCAGAATCGAGTCACTCTTTGCATAGAAAACATCACAGGGAGGGGCATCAACAACATTCCAAAGGTTTTGTATTGGACAGTAAACAACATGTTGCTCCAGAAGTCAAGAAGATCTTCACCCTGAAAAATCTTCTGCATCAAGACTAGAATGTTTGGCGCAAAAAGAATTTCAGTTCCCATAATTTTGTAGTACAAAGAAAACCACTAAAAGTTACAGATATTATGCTGGAGTTTGACTCCATATTTTTTTTATCTAAAAACTAAATTTTAATTAAATGTTCTCCATGGATTTTATAGAGACTACTAGCAAGAGTTGATCAAGTTCCACCTTTGTACAGTGAGCAAACTATTTCAAGAAAATTTGATTTAACTTTAATAAGCAGCACAACAAAAAATTCAGCCAACTTTTCTACATCAAGAGGTTTCCAATCAGTGTTCGTTAGCCTAAAAAAATCCATTTTTTCATCTAGTGATATGTGGAATCGTGTCGAGAAATCCTCCACTATTACCCAAATTGTAAAATTACAGATACAAAAAGAACACCGATGAAGCATGAACCATCAAAAATTAAAGCAACAGAAGGGAAGAGGGAAGAAGGCATAAGATAGGGACCTGCTTGTTGATTTCGACGCCGATGGCTTGTTTAGTAACGTTCCAGACCCTGCCTGTACGACCATGGTAAAACTTGTGCGGCATGCCCTTATGGACGGCGCCGTTCACCTTGGCCGATCTTGTAAGTGCGGAGCTAGGTCGTCAGGGGGATGTGCCCTTTCTTTCGGATGGGCCGGGAGAAGAGATCCCTGGTGCGAGATCGAAGCCCGTGACCCGCCGGCTAGCCTCTCAGCGCTTACCTTTTCAATCCAACGCCGGGTGCCGACTCGAGCTCGAGGGGGGAACGAGACTCGACTAGGTTTTACCAGCTACAAGCTATTTATACAAAACCGTGGGAGTCGGTGCAACAAAGCGTCCCATGGACGGCATAAAACCTTCCAATTTGTTTTCCATTTTACCTCAAAAACATTATAAAATTGCATTGCACCTCACTTTTTTACAAAAAAAAAATCTCACTTAAAAGTTCAGTGAAATAAGATTTAATAAATTCTGAGTGTCAAACTGTAAAAAAAACATATATAAATTTCTTTGCTGAGAGTTGACCAGCTTATACGCCGATAACAGAGTCTATGTCAACTGATCGGTGTTGGCCAGCTTAAACCATTGGTCCTGAGGGTCGCAGCTCGAGTCGAAGCTCAAGCACCGGCACGGGTTCGTGACGACGGTTCTCCCGTTGCCGCTGACTTCGAGGCACAGAGAAGTCCCGTCGTCCATCTGCGTCGACACGTGAAGTTGCGAGGCCGACAGCAGCGTCCACTTCGACGCCGTGTCGCATTCCCCCAGCCGCACCTCCATCCCCACGCCGCCGGCGGTCGCGCAGGAGAAAAACGAGCCGTTGTTGAACGACAATGTCTGGCGGACGTAGCTCCACTGGTCTGCGCAGCGGCCTCCGGAAAGCTCCAGGCGCTGGAAGGAATCATCGGTCGAGACGCAGAGGCCAGTCAGGGGATGCAGGATCGTGAGGCGGCCGGGAAGCTGCTTCCGGTTGGGACCTTGGAAAGGCTGCTGAATCGACCGGATGCGCGCCATTTGAGCATCGCTTTTGGAGCCGCTCCAGTCGAACGACAGCACGCCGTACATCTCGTCGTGGTCGACGACGCCTGATCGGAGATAGTAACTCCCCGTCAGCGCCCAGAGCGCCCAGTCCATGTCCTGGGCGGCGGCGTACGCCAGCGCGCAGCTGAAGTAGCGGTTGTCGTTCG
>JBBMKF010000046.1:2466900-2482717 GCA_037834155.1 Curcuma caesia | reverse complement strand
TGCCTAGTGTTGTGGCTATCGTCGGTAAGGAGCCGGAACACTAGGGAAGTGGCTAGTCATAACTGAAAGTTAGGCAAGAGAAAGTCTAAACTAAATATTTGGTAGGTGGGAAGTCTACCTATGGAAGTGACTTGTCCTAACAAAGAGTTAGGCACGGGTAAGCTAGTAGATTAGACCTACAAGGTAAGACTTAGGTAAGCCTAGTAGGTCATATAGACTATAGGTAGGCTTAGGTTGCTTGTGTGTTTGTGTGCTTATCTTGCAGGAACTAAGAGTTGGAAGCAAGATGAAAAAAGCGTAGAGGAACACACAGAAGTAGTCGAACCAAGCACGTGGTCAACTCAGGTTAAACTTGAGTTGATCGGATCTAGGTGCCCTAATGTTATTCCAGGCGCTTGGATCGTCCAAGCGCCTCTATCTGTTTCAAGCGCCCGGATTTAGAAGAATCAGTTCAGATAGAGTCCAAAGAGATCGAATCAAATCTAGGCACCCCGATAAGGATCCAAGCACCCAGAAGGCTGAATGTGCACCACAAGGAATTATTTCTCTACGCCATTCTCTTTATCTTGCGGTGCTGTTGAACGTAAACGGGGCTAGACTTGTGCAACTGGGGAAGTTCCAGGAGGAGTGTGCAACGCTCAGGACTTCTAGATCGGCTACTACACGCGTTTGGTTTACTCTTCTCTCAAGTCTTACATTGTATTTAATTTATATTCTTGATTAGACTGTAAGACGAGTTTTTCTGCCTCCGAACAAGGTTTGGAAAAGAGACCACTAGTAAACGGACGTCTCCTGTACATAGGTCTTGGACGTACTAACCCTAGGGGTAAGAATCAAGTAAATTCGTGAGTCCCTGTGCTTGTTTTCTAATATCCGCTGCTAAGTTGTCTCTAATAGAACGAACGAACAAAAATGAATGAAAAATGAAGAATACGTTATTCACCCCCCTCTAGCGTGCCCCACCGATCCTCCACTTTTTTCAATTAATGTCAAATGAATGCCCATTTAAAGTAATCTACTTGACATACCATTGGATTAAATTTTAAGATTTATGTTGTAGTAGCTAGTTGCTAGCTGCTACAACGTGTAACAGCTGATTGCTAATTTCTATAACAGTGTGATTATATTATGTTGATTTTACATATTGGAGATTGATAACCTAGTTAAAATAATATCTCAATAAGCAAAATAAGCAAAGAAGGACTCCATAACACTTACTATATTTTAAATAGACAATATCTGATCACGATCGACTATGTAGAAACTAGCAGGTAGCTACTATAATGTGTACAGTTGATTGCTAGCTTCTACAATTATATCATTATCTTATATTGATTTTATTTTATTGGAAAGTAATAATCTGATTAAAATAATAGTTTAATGAGCAAAATAAATCAAGGAGATTCATGACATCTACTACATTTTAAATGAAGATTTTCTGATCATGATTGATTATGTAGAAGCTAACAGGTAACTGCTATAACGTGTATTAGCTGGTTGCTAATTTCTACACTAATATTATTATCTTATATTAATTTTACTTATTAAAAATTGATAATTTAATTAAAATAATATTTTAATAAATAAACCAAATTAAGGGGACTCTATGATACATTTTACCTTTCAAATGAATATTATTTTATCATAATTGATTGTGGACGTTTGTAAATAGCTGCTACAATTGTTACTTTAAAATCTAATCTAAAGGTATTTTAAATATTTTACTTTACATGAGACATCCATTTGATGTTAATTGGAAAAAAAAGGTATCCATACGAAGATGTGTCAAAATGCTCTTTTGATTTTTTCCAATAAAATTAATAAAAGATATCAGTATGGCAAATTGGCAAAATAAATATAAAATCTTAGTAATTAGACATAAATTTTATGGTATAATATGAAAATCACAATAATTTATCATGCAATACAATGGTTCATTGATTGATCCATTGAACATAATTTTTCTAAAAATTTATTCTAAAGATTGAAGCTCAAAGTCTTTTCCATTGTTATCTTGGTCGCATTATGAAGAACAAGATGACGAAGGCGGCTTCCCATTTCCCCTCTCTGCTTCTGCTCCGATTGGAAGACTAGTCAAAGAGCTTGAGGTCATGAATCATCAAACGGTTTGGACCTCACCTCGCCTCATCCCTAAGCGCTTGGCTGAGAAGCGTTGCTAAATTTTACCATGCATTTTACCCAGCGGACACAAAACCTAAGCGATCCAACTGGAGAGGCGGAGTGGAGGCATGGCTGCTCTTTCCTTGAGCTCCTTATCCCTTCCTCCTCTCAAGTGCCGGAAACTTTCTTTCTGCTGTTCCTATGTCAGTGCCAGCCTCAGGCCAATCGCAGTCACCGGCAATCCTCCTAGTTTTGTCTCCGCACCAGGTCGCAGAATAGTTGCTGGTAAATTAATTAGTTATTTCAGTCTGAATTCAAATCTTATCCCCCGGCTGATCTTTCGGTCATGCGGAATTTACTATTTCTTGCACTGATTCTGGTATATACAACTCAGACGTGATGTCGTATGGTCGTATTTTGTTTCAACGAAGTTAGCTATTTTTCTGTGCCACTCTAGATTTCATTTCCTTTTTACTATCAGCTTTTGATTCATTTTCAGTTTTTTGTTTTCTCGAATAACTTGTAGTTCGTGGCTTATACAAATAGCTTTGCCATTTTTTCATTAATTGTGAGGTAGATGAGATGGATGGACACAAATAGCTTCTACAATTGTTGGCAAAATTCATGAGACTGCGGCTGAGCAACAAATCATATCTCCCTTATTAAACAAAAGACTTGGGTAACGATGATGAGAGTCATACTAAAGCCCTTCTAAAATTCTGGACGCCACCCCATTTATGTTGAAGCCCTCATATGTGGATTTTATCTTGCTTTTGCATGAATCATCTTTGTTAGCTCCTTTGGCATGTCATGTAGGCTACAGTCCTTGCCTAGAACCTGGCAATATCACCTTAGAAATGCTATTACAGCTTCACTTGTTACTTTATTTGTGAATGAGAAAGTGCTTATCTGGCTCTTTTAGCTCTATACTGAAGACCTTTCCTTGGAGGTCCTATTGTTGGAAAAGTCACGGATGTGTATTGGCCAATCAGTGAATTTTTAACTAATATCTTAAAAGCTTCTTCCAGTACTCATGTTCGTTCTGCATGTTGTAAATCACAAGCCTTTTCTTTTCTTTGCCTTAAAATAGTGTTTGCTATGTTTAGGGTTTAGCACTTGATGGTGGTTAAAATATGGTCCTTTATCTTATTACTCGAGTTTAGCTTTTGCATGTCATGGCTTAATATAATGTAGAACGTGTGATTTTGCTACCTCTTGCTTTGAGGTGTCACCTCCCTATGGCCACCTCCTCTTCCCCTCTGCTGGAATACCCTTTTTCCATTGCTAGTTGTAGTCCATGACCTACAACAAGATGACACTTGATTATTGATGTTTCTTGCACTAACACATGCTCAAACACAAATATCTAGTAGTGTGTGCATATGATGATGATTACAATATTGTGTTAACAAAAATATTTAACATGATTCGAAGACCCTGTTCCTATTCCATAGTGTAAGATGCATTCAGTGCGTCACCCTTAAAATGCATTCAATTCACCCTTTCGCAAACACCTCTAAGGAACCAACATTTTCCCAACTAATAGAATTTTACTAGTCTTATGAGCTTGACCTTACCTAAGATTTCTCTCAATATAAATTTCCTACCTCTTTTTAATAGATGAAAATGAAAGCACAAGAATGAGGGCAAATTATCAAAAGTTTAAAGGGTTAGAAGCTTCTAATCTTTGCCCAAGCTCCTTAATTGCTTTGGGCACTTGATCAACTTGAGCATCGAAGAATTAGATATTTTTTTAGAGTATTTCTTTACCCAAATTCTCTACAAGAGTTTTATTATTTGAGGATACTTGATCCAACTATGGGGTCTAATGGATCACAACCACGTGATTGCAATACATGATTCACATATCTTTGGATCTTAAGCTCCATTTAGTTGAGGATACTTTGCCTCGAGTCATTCTAGCACCTCCTCAATTTGGACTACCAACACTTGAGGCCTTTAAGCTCCATCTCGATCTTGGATACCCGCCTTCGAATGTTTGAGTGTCACGTCAATCTAGACTACCTGCCTTTGAGTCCACCAATCTCTTCCTCGGTCCTCGATCCTTGCGTGCCCTTAATTACTCATAGCACCTTAATCCAGACTACTTGCCCTTGAGCTCTACATTTGACCTATCTACCCTCTAGTACAACCCACTCGATTTATGCCATTGCTCTCAAGTCCAAGATGACATGACTAAACTTACACACTTGATGCACTAATATTAAATAAACGACCTAATTTAAGTCATATTGTCAAATCATCAAAACAACATTATCTAAACTAACCACTAGAGAAGAACCATTTTCTCAATAATCTCTCTTTGTTTATGTTTGAGTAAGTTAGAGACAACAATAACATAAAAAGCATCAATGCAACCAAAAATCCAAAGCTCCTCCTCAACCTTAGCTCTCTTAGATCGGGTATCGAGTGAAATCCTTCATCTTCGAGTCGAGTTACCTTTAGAGTGACCATTTTATTTTCTAATTGGGGAGACTTACTAACTTATGTATTAATATTTTTACCCTTTTTCATATGTTAAAAATAATAAATATATGATAGATGAAACATACAGGTGTGGTCACACGACATCAATCAAGTATGGCGATCAAACATGTAATAGGCATTCAATTATTCATAAGTTTATGCATATCTATTTCATAGAAGACATTTTTATCATTTCCCATTTATATAACATACTCATGACAAACATATTAATATCCAATTAAATCATGGAAAAATATGTCAATATATGTGATAAGCAAAGATAAAACCATGCATGCTAAGTATGGTCAAATGATCAAATTGAGCCATTTTGCTTGATATGCACAATTTTTATCATTTCGGCGTTGGATTGACACCAACATCGACACTCGAGCGACACAACACGCCTGCGAGAATTTCACATGTGTCATCGCGTGCGTCAAGTTGCGACACAATACGTGACAGAAGGAATTGATTTGATTCCTTTCGTCGATCACGAGATCGCGTTAATCAGGAAAAAAAACTATATAAATGACGAAGACTTACATGGAAGCATCAGCGAGGGCAATCAATGAGGGCGATTGGCAAGGGCAACCGACGAGAGTGCAACAGTAGCGGTGAGGCGGTGATCACACTTCTTTGGATAGTCTGGTACCATAGTACATTTTCAATTAAAGTAGAGAAGAGAAGATGCAGATGGTTGGAATCACAAGCAGATGAGGAGGGCAGCAAAGTCACTAGATGGTGGAATCGGTGGAAGCCGAAACGCGAGAGAAGAGAATATGATTTTATTAAAAATTCAATATAACGATTTTAATTAAAACCATTATATTTAAATAAAACATATATTTATATATTATAATAACTGTTATATTTATTATATTAGTGTTATATCAAATTTTTATAAAATATATTATTTAAAAAATATATATGAATATATAATGTATTGTTTAATATATATAATTTCTAATTAATAATTAAATTACTATATAAATGGTAATTATATATATTATATATATTAATAATTAATAAATAAACTGTTAATAAACTAATATAATTATAATATATAAATTTATTTTTTATTAAAAAATAAAAATATTATAAAAATATTTTAATTTTAAATTCATATTTGTAATTTATTCCAAATCAAATTAAAATTATATATATAAATAAATAATGTATTTATTTATGTATTTCTAATTAATTATTATATAAACTATAATTATATATATATTATATTAATAATTAATTAAATAAACTGTTAATTAACTAATATAACTATAATATATAAATTTTTATTTTTGTTAAATATATAAAAAATAAAAAAATTAATTGAAAATTTCTAATTCATATTTGTAATTTATTCAAAATCAAATCTTAAATTAATTTTGTAAATTAAAATACATTAAAATTTCAAAAAAAATATTTAAAATTTCAAAATAATTTTAAAAATCTATAAATAATTTGAAACTTTTTAATTATTAAAATAATTTAAAAAAAATACAAATTTAAATCTTCTAAATAAATTTGATTTTATAATGTAATATAAATTATAGTATTTAATATACATATTATATAGAATATTTATAAACAGTAACTATATAAATATATATTATATAAATCAATAATTAATTATATGAACTAATAGTTAATTAATTTAATTATTATATATAAATTAATATTTTTGTTATTATTTTTTATATTAAATAAAAATAAAATTAAAGTAAAAAATAAGAAAAATATATATGAGATTATTATGAAATTGTTAAAGGAGTCTTCTAAAATTTATCTATTATTTATTCTCTATGTAAATTTGCATGGCATGGATGATTATTTAATCTGGGTGTTTGAAAATTATGGAATTGATCTCACTAGAATATTGTAAGAACCAATGCTTCCATCTTATTCACGCCACTCCTTTTGGCATTAGTAAGGTAAAATAATATGATGTATCAATTTTAATTCAAGTTATTGATATATCAATTTTCTTTAAAGAAAAATATATTTATTTGTTTTTGCCTAACATTTATATTTAAAAATTAAAAAACTATCGAAATTGTATCGGCATAGCACGATACCTAAATCGTGTTGTTCCGGTCCGGGACCGAAACTCCGGTATGGTTTAAAATTTTAAACCATGATTGTAACTTTATTCTATTGAAAGTTTTAAGCATAATTCTTTAGGTGCCAATTATGTGCCAAGATTTGTGTAATGGTTGATTTGAATTTTGAAAATTCTAAATGCTGATTTTTTAAAATCCATAAACAATTTTAGGAAAATTTAATAATCATGGAATTCTACAAACAAGTATAATTTAATATTCTAAAGCTAGATTTTTTTTCATACATATTCACTATATGTCATGATTTTGGCACAAAGTCAGGATAGGATAGAAAATCTTAATTGTTTAGGTGCTAAGCTATGAATCATATGATTGTTCTACAGAAATTGTCAACTCTGAATCATTTATTGACATGCATATGAGTGAGTTACATGTATTTAAAACATGGTTAGACAATTATGATGATTACATGTGCCAAAAAGGTATCAAAGTGCCAAACATACATATAATTAAAATATCTCTACATTTAGGCATTCATATCATTTAATCATCATATTTCAAGCAAGAATCAATAATTATAATATGATAATCGTCTAAAGTCATAACTATAATTAAGAACATGTGTCATCCATGGGGAACCTAGTTGATGCACCAGCTAATCATTCTTCCTGCATTCAACACTAACCTAATCTAATAGGACAATACAATGGATTTTGGAACACAAAATCAGTTAGATCCGATTAAATTTACTAGATCCTCCTTCAGATCCACTTTTTTAGTACAATTCTAGGTGTAATCTCATAGCGTCATTCCAAAGCATGCAGGGTTCATATGATCTAACACTAGTTTTTAGTGGACTATATAAAATAAAGGTATAAATGACTTGTTCTTAGATTGTGATTCATACCATATCTTGGTCTTATGACTCTTATCATAAGCTGCCCTTTGACTCTCTAGAATTATATTTAAATATTTGGAGCCATTGGTGACTATTTGCAGGAATATCCTCATTTCATGAAGGTTAGGTTTTAAAACTTAGTTTTATAATTCTAAATATTCAACCTTAGAATTATCATGCTTCTATGGTTGCAACTAGTAGTTAAAGATTCTACCTTGGTCTTGATTAATTTTAATTCTACATCTAGGCCTTGGCTTTTACACTTTTTTAATTGCATGGATAAACTCTGCATTAGATCAATTAGATCTGTATTAGCTGAGTCCTTTACCCTATTGTAGCTTCTCTTTGAGGCTCCCCCTTTAATTGAGCTTCAACTTCCTTTGTTGAATTTGACAATGTGTGTTTATTTGAGGAAATGACTTAGGGGTTGCTCTCTCATTACTCTTTTCCTTCTTCTTCTTTAGGTCTAAACTTTTGCTCTAGTAGTCCCTATTCTTTTTGCATACGAAGTACATGATCTTGCTTATCTTTTTGTTTGCTTCAAAATTTTCTTCTAGCTTCTTAGTTCATTTGCTTCTCTGATTTGATTCGTTGGAGCTTTGCTCCTCTTTATTATTGCCACCCACATATCAAATTGTTCCATTTGGCTCTTGTAATAGTCAAAATTCACCCCATTATAGAGCAACAGAGTTGTGATGGAGTATTCATAGTCATCAATTTGCTCAAGAATATTAAACCTTCTAAATTAGAGCACCTGCTCTGATTCTATTTGTTGGATTCAAATGATCTGCTTAGGGGGGATGAATAGATAGTGGTTGAAATATCTTACACAAACACAAGCTCAAATATAAATATTAATAGCTAGTGTTCATGTGTGATGATTAAAGTGTTGAAATTGCAACGGAAATAAAATATGAAAAAAACATACGTTAACAAGGATATTTAATGTGGTTTGGAGGCCTTGCTCCTACTCCATGGCCTAAGACATCACCCTTCAATAAGTTAAGTCTCTACAATTCGATGTTAACACCTCCAAGATACTGAACATTTACTTCACCAATGAAATTCAGTAAGTTTTATGATCTGATTTCTCTCATTACAAATTCCTCACCTCTTCCTAATAGATGAGAATAATAGCATAAGGAAGACAAATTACTAAGAGCTTGAGGGCTAAAGTCTTCTAATCCTTGTTTAACTCTTGGATTGCTTGGAGTACTCGACCAACTTGAATACAACATAAATGCCCAAATGTTCCTTAAGAGCTTATATAGTTTGATGTCCAAGGGGTACTTACTAAACATCTCTAGTCAATTGGAAGCTAGGTTCAATTGATTGGACAACCCAAATCTGAACATTAAACTCCAACAACTATCCTTCAATCAATTGAAATAGTCTTCTAATCAATTGAAATAAAAATATTTTATTTCCACAAATATTGTATCTAATTGATTGCCAACCGTGGTTAGTTGTCTAACATCTCTAATTGACTTGAAAGCCTTACCCAATTGGTTGACATAATTGGACAATCCTTTACTTCACTCATAGCCTATTGTAAGCTTTTGTAAACTTCGAGACTTAATCTAGTTGACAAAGAAGACTCAGGTACATCCTACAATCACAAGGCTTCAATAATCAAGCCCTAGGTAGCTCACCTCACTACCTAGGCACTCATACATCCATCCATTCAAACTAACCCAATAATAAACTCAACATTATAACAATACAAGGTTCATATGTCTTTGAGTTTTAGCTTCTCCTAGATTCAAGCTACTTGCTCTTGAGTTATTCAAGTGCCCCCCTCTATATGAGCTTCTTGTTGTCAAGGCCTTTAAGCCCTCCCTTGATTTGGGCTACTTGCCCTTAAGTCGTTTGTGTGCCTCTATCTCGGATACCTTCTCTCAAAGCCTTCAAGCTTCTCCTCAGTTTGTCCTATCAGCCCTCTAGTTATCTGAGTGTCTCCTCTATCCTCGAAGCTACTAAGCTCTTCCTTAATTCGGGTTAATATCCTCAAGTATTCTTTGAGTACTCTGAGCACTTCCTTGGTCTGAACTACTTGCCATCGATCTCCAAATCTTATCAATATATTCTAGTTGCCATAGGTTCTGATCCACTTGATCTAGGTTACCTATCCTTTAGTCTAAGCTAGTACGACTAAATCAACATGATATTAAATACACACCTACCTTAAATTGTATTGCCAAATAATCAAAGCAACACTAACTCCTCTCTCCTTTGATTAGCAATTGCTTACCACCCTCCCTACCTGATCTCTTTGCCAAAACATTTGTGATAAACGTACCTTGTAGAAATTGTTCATAGGGATCAATAGTCACCAGATCTATGTCAATTGTTTGACTTGTTAGAGGGAGGGATGACATACACATGCCTTAACAATAGGGTTGCTCTCTGATCACCCTCGATCACTTTCCGTCCTATTAAAGAGAAGATTAAATGATTACCTTACACTAGAGTACTATTCAACTTCCTAGCTCTATTTTCCTCAAGATGAGTTTGCCTAGATGCAACTAGTCTCCATCGAGTAGGAAGGTACGAGTGTCTTGCACTCCTAAGATGCATTATAATTTTGCTCTACATGTTGTGACCTTGTCTTATTAGAGTCTAGGTCATGAGCAAAGCTAGGGGCAGAGACAATGCAACCTTGTGGTGTTAAATGACGCTATAAGATAATAACAATTCAATCATAGCATTGATTAAGGTATCAAGTCGTGTTAGTCGGTACGAACAATACTTATTATTCCGTCCGCTAACCAGCAAAAAAACTCTTCGGCACCAACACCAAGCGGACTTCTCTGCTAGGTTGTGACGACCACACCACCAGTCGGTATGGATAAAATTTACCATTCCACTTACCAACCGGCATATCAATTCTTTGGCACTAGCACCAGTGGAGTTCTCTGCTAGGTTGTGACGACCACTCCTGGTCGGCGAGCTCTCTGCTAGGCGACAACAACCTCATGGAGGCTTTGCGGCCAGGTGAGGTCACATTGTCCTCTCCTAGCCGCAAGCCCTCTCGCAGTGGCTTCGCTTGGCCACAAGGTTGTGGCAGCACCACCTAGCTTCCCTAGTTTTCCCCCTTTTTATTTCTTTTCTTTCATTTCCACTTCTTTTTTCCCTTATTTTCATTTTTTCCCTTTTTCTTTTCAAGAATTATTTTTAATTGCCTATTCCTTTCCCTCTACATTTGTCCACGAGATATCTAATATAATATAATTCCTTTCCACTATTAAATATAATATAATTCCTCACCTTGTAAAATATACTAGAACTAAATTATTCTATATATAAATTTGGTTCAATTTTAAACTGATTAAATCAGTATAAACGTACTTGATCATAATCGCCATGTCTACTTGGTGGACTTCACCTAACCCTGAATCGATTTTTACTCCATCTTAATTTTTAAAATATTAATTTAATTAATTATTTAAAAATTTTTAAAAATAATTTAAATTGTAAAATTTTTGAATAAGATAAAATTTGTTATTTAAAAGATTTTTTTGTATATTCTAACTTTGTTGATGTCAATAGAGATAGGAGATAAATAGTGTTAGCATGCCTTATGATAACTAAAGTTCGATAAGATTGTGTCAAGCTTCTCCTCCTCTTTTGTGTGTTAGCTCTAGTTCGAAAGTCAATAAACAACAAGGGTTCTACACAATAATTTATTTAAATATTTTTTAATTAATTCAAAAATAAATTATTTATTTATTGTACTACAAAAATCATTTAAAATATATTACACTTTTTTTGGTATATTATGTATTTTACTAAAGTTATCCTAATTATTTGTATAGATTTTAATTTGAGCTAGTGTTATATCCATGGTTTGCAATCTCATACTATATCGAGCAAAACAGTCGGAATGTATCATTCTAGTAAATCATCGAAACTCGATACCACTTATCACTAAAGTTTAAAATCATGAGCCATGTCATAGTTTTGATCTTTGACTTGAAAATATTCTAGTGTTATATCGATGCTCCGATGCATGGTGCCAATTACAGGTTGGAGGTTGAAGGGGGAAGAATATGAAGCAACAGACAGATACAATGTAGTTGTATTGAGTTTTGTTAATTTATTGGAATGATATATTTTGATTGTTTCACCCGTCATGGTGCAAGATTTAAAATCATACTCGACACAGACAATATCTCCTTTGTATGCTTCATCTCCTTCCTTCTTTAACTTCAATCCATTACTGACACTATGCATCGAAACATTGACACGATATCGAAACAATATCGTTTTAGTTAAAGACTGAAACTTTGGCATGACTTGAAATTTTGAACCTTAGTTATTTCATTTTTAAAAAAGAGAGAAATATATTTATTATTTTTATCTACTTTGTTCAACATTTGAAAACTTATAAAAACTTATTCATCCTAGAAACATCATATATATAATATAAATAAATCAAAGTCATCATCCTCTTTTCATTTTTCTATACAATAGAAAATTTAGATAACACTTTTACCTATTCTCAAAATACAAAAATTACATTAATTCATAAATAATTTCAAGTTTTTGCATAAATGTAACATAATCATTGCCTAAAATCATTAAAACATGTTCAAAGATATGGAAAATAAAGATCAATCTTCATGACCATTATAAATGCAATATCTTATACTACAATAAAACTTGAAATTGAAGATCAATCTTCATCACTATTATAAATTCTTCATCACTATTTTAAATGCAAGCTCTTAGATTTGATGCCTTTGGAATAAAATTGTAATTACGACTATTTAATTATGTCCAATAATGATAAAATATAGATGTTAAATTTATACATTACTAAATAGTGGTTGCAAAAGATTCAATAAACAGCAAAAATCTTGTAGGAAATAATCAAATATTTTATCTTTCCTTATATAGAGCCAATCATGGGTGTAAATAGGACATAATCAATTAGAGTGATTTGATAGAATAGCTTTCTTTCTTTCTTTATTATTCCTTCTTTATTTATTAATTCTCAATGTAATCATAAAATGAGGTCTTTGGTTCATTAACAAATATAAGTGAGAGATCTTTTTCTTCTTACCTTAGTTTATATGGTATCAAAGTGAGGTTCCTCTCTATAAACAAATACATGTGATTTTTCTTCTCTAAAGACAACAATGACATCCACCAAATATTCCACTTAGTCCACAGCTAAAAAAACTTCTATCACCGTTCCTTCTCTTTCCGGAAGCAATGCTTATCCTTGTAAATTACAACCCATAAGCTGAACGACCATAATTATTTGCAATTGGCTTAGTCCGTGAAGATAATTATTTGCGACAGAGGGAAGTTGGGTTATCCTATGAGCAATTCTTCTTAGCTCACATCATGCAATGTACCGTACCAGATCTGGTTGATTGAGAATTTAATCGTGCTTGCCTGGTTGATTAACTACATCGAACCCAACATTAGCGGTCGTTATCTCTATTTAAGATGACCAAGGAGATGTGGGACGCAACTTGGAAGATGTATTCCGATTTGGGCAATACTTCCTAATTTTTGAACTACGATCGAAGCTGAAAGAATTGAAACAAGGTTCAAATTCTGTGACACAATACTTCTCTGATCTTCAAGATCTTTGATAGGACTTGATCTATTTCTTAAAGAAGATTCAACGTGCGCATTGTAGCGTCAAAATTCGTTGTAATATTGAATAGGAGTGTGTGTTTGATTTTTTGACCGGTCTTAATCGTAATTTGGATGAGGTACGTGGGCGTATTGTTTTATGTGACCCATTTCCATCTCTTGGAGAAGCTTTGGCGAAAGTCCAACATGAAGAAGCTCGTCGTAAGGTCATGCTTACAAATGAGATTATTGCACCACAATCCATTACAAAGAGGTTTCAACATTGGTTTCCACTAAAGGTCCCACACCAAGTTAGCGTCAAAATAAACGTCTTTGGTGTTAACACTGCAATTGACCAGGCCACACCAAGGATAAATGTTGGGAAATATATAAGAAGCCAGCAAATTGGCAACCATGAAAAAGGAATGAAGTTCGTGGATATCATACTCAATCGAGCTAAGAAAAATTGATGTCCCTAGTGTTTCTGCTTCATTCACCAAAGAACAAATTGAATAATATTGTAAACTCTTCAACCAAATGACCCTCAATGCTTCTTCCAGCTCTAATGTTGGCTCTTGCTTCATGTCTCAATCTGGTATACTCAATTCATCCTTTTTTAATCATTCACAACCCCTTGGATCATTGATTAGGCCTCTGACCATATGATAGGTGACTCAAGTCTTTTTGCTCCTATTATCTCTATTCTCGTTAAACCACTATTAGGATTGCTAATGGATCATTAACTGTAGTTTCTGGTATAGACAATGTTCGATTATCTCAGTACATTATTCTGAAATCTATTTTTCATGTATCTGTTCTAAAATGCAATCTAACTTCTATCAATAAAGTCACTCTTGATTATGTTTTGCTAAATTCTTACCTTTGTCGTGTCAATTTTAGGACCTACAATCGGGGTAGATGATTGGTAGTGCTAGAATTCATGAAGGTCTTTATTCCTTTAAGGATAAAATAGTTAGTCTTTAGTGTCTCATGTAGTTTTTAATTCTGTTTCTAGTAATAAGGAAATAGTATCTTGGCACTATCGTCCTGGTCATCTTAGTTTTGGTTATTTGAAGCATTTGTTTCTGTTAGAATATTGTAAATATAACTAGGGATGATTTGGTATCCGTTAGAATATTGTAAATATAGCTAGGGATGATTTGGTACCCTAATTTGTATTTTACCTAAAATACAAATTAGCCCTTAAAACAGAATCTTAATTTACTTCCTAGAATAGAGTCTCATAAATAGGGGTTACCTCTTGTAATATTTTTTAATCAAGAGATTTTTTTGTGAATTATCATGGTATCAGAGTGAGGTTAGGTTTCTCTGATTTTTTCCCCTTCTTCCTCCACCGCTGCACGTGCGAGCCTTCCTCTCCTGTAAGCACAACTTTCTCTCGCTCCTGTTATCCTCAGCCGTGCATCCCGACCGATCGCAATCCCGCCGCCCCATTAGGCTTCAATCGCCCCTCCGGCAGACCGCGTGCCCGCCACGCCTCCCTTCTCTCGCTGCTCGACTGCTATGCGTGACAAGGCACTTCCCCGTGTGCGCATCGGCGTCGCTGGCCTCCATCTGGCAGCGATCTGATCTCTCCGTCAGGTCGTGACCCTGCTTACCTACCGGCTGCAATCGGGCCTCCCTGCTGACCGTGATCCCTGCAATTGGTTCATTCTGATATTTGAGGTCCGAGTCGTGTTTCTTCTACATTGGGGTCACGATATTTTATTACCTTTATAGACGATTTTTTCCGTTGTACTTGGTTATATCTGATGAAGGATCATTCGGAGTTGTTTTTTATTTTTCAATCTTTTTTTCATGAAATTAAAACTCAATTTGGTATTTCTCTTCGAACCTTGCAGAGTGATAATATACGTGAGTATCTATATACTCTGTTTCAGACCTTCTTAGTGTCTCATGGTGTGTTGTATCAAACGTCTTGTCCTCATACCCCCCAACATAATGGAATTGTCGAATGCAAGAATCGCCATCTTCTTGAGATCACTCGGACTCTTCTTCTCCATTCTCATGTTCCTCATCAGTTTTGGGGTGATGCTCTATTTACTGCATGCTATGTGATCAATCGCATGCCTTCCTCCACTCTACAAGGTCAAATATTTCATCATGTTCTTTATCCTTATCAGTCTCTTCGTCCTTTACCATCTAGGATCTTTGGTTCTATATGTTTTACTCATGTTCTCGATCCTAACATTGACAAACTCTCTGCCTGATCTTATAAATGTGTCTTCTTGGGTACCCATGATCTCAGAAAGGGTACAAGTGTTATTCTCTTACTCTCCGTCAGTACTTCATCTCTGCTGATATCACGTTCTTTAATTCGGTTTTATTTTTTGGGCCTAATGAATCTCCGTCCGAATTTTCTTCTTCTACACCTGCGCTAATGACTATCTTTTATCCTCCAGAGGTGTCTCTGTCACCTCTTGCCCCATTTCTTCCATTGTAGGTTTATCAGCGTTGTTCTCGTCCTGCTTTGCCGCAGCCCAACACTGACAATATCATAGACACATTTTTGGACCCAAGTCTTTCGTCTCTTCCTCCGGTCCCATCTCCTGAGTTTGATATTTCCATTGCACTTCGGAAAGGTATGCGTTCCACTCGTAATCCTTCTCCTCATTATGTTTCTTTGAGTTATCATCGTGTT
>JBBMKF010000046.1:2443722-2454019 GCA_037834155.1 Curcuma caesia | reverse complement strand
TGTATCCGGGCGTGGAGTTGGGTAGCCGTCTCTCCTTCCTGCAATTTAATATTATATAATTTATTAAATATTAAGTCTCGTTTACTTACTTTGGTGTCGGAAGTTCCTTCATGAAGCTCGATCAGCTTCTCCCACAGCTCCTTGGCGCTCGAGAATGGGCCGACGCGATTTAGCTCCTCATTTGTCAATCCACATTGGACGGTGCAAGTTGATCTAGCATTTGCTTCCACTTTCTTGATTAATGCTGGATCCCAGTTCTCGCAGGGTGTTGGTTTGCCATTTCTGTCAATTGGTAGTTTAAATCCAGTCTTGACGATCATCCACATCTCGAACTAGATCTTTAGGAAATTCTCCATTCTGCCCTTCCAGTAACCGAAGTCTTCTCCTGTGAAGAGCGGGGGACGGACAGTATTGTAGCCTTCTTGTTGGGCCATTTTAGATCTAACACAGAGAGAACAGAAAAAAAAATATCCCAGGACTTGATCCTGGATTAGTAGTGCGGGATTTAAAAAAAATGATTACAGGAAAAAGAAAAAGAACTGGATCGAAAAACGGCAAGTGTACCGATTTCGATCGTCTTTGAAAAATAAAAAATACCACGAAAAAAATGTTTGATTGGTGGTTGCACCAAATCAAAGATACCTCGCTCTGATACTAATTGTTGGATCGAGATCGCGCTAGAGGGGGGTGAATAGCGCTCGTGGCTTTCACTTGATTTGTAAACGAAAAACTTGTAGCAGAATAAAAACAAAACACAACACAGAAACACCAAGATTTACTTGGTTCGGAGCGTTGAGCGACTCCTACTCCAAGGCCCGTGATCGTTGATCGCTTTCGATGGGCAACAACTATAATATCGAAAAAATTTTATACAAGAAATATTTTAATTCAAATGCTATACTAGAATTATACCAACTATTAAAAGATGAAGAACGTTGATGGTCGGTTGAAGCCCTTTTTGAAGCTGCACATTGGAGAAGCACAATCTGTTGAGGCGTTCGGGATTGCACCAAAAAGCCACCTAATGTTCTGTTCGAGCGTTGTCTTTTCAGCAGCACCTTAAGGCTTCTTTTTATAGCTTTTGCAAATTCAATCCAGATCCTTTCAATTCGTGATTACGCTTTGACCAAAAGTGATCAAATGCTATCCACCAATCAAGTGTTATCCACCTCATTTGATCCTTTTAGTTCTCCACCAATAAAATGTTAGCCACCTCATTTGATCCGTTTAATTCTCCATCAATTAAATGTTAGCCACCTCATTTGATCCGTTTAATCCTCTCATCTAATCAGCTCGGCATCCACCTTGGTTCGATCGACCGATCTCAAGGTTCGGTCGACTGATCCCCTAGTCGAACTCGATCAATTTGCTGGAGTTCTGATTTGCTGATCTGGAGGTTCGATCGATCAATCTAGATGTTCGGTTGATCGATCCTGGTCGATTCCAACCCTGTACAAACATGTTAGTTTCCTGCAAAAGAAAGTTAGAACACAACAGATAATATATAAGGAATATAGGTTTGACAGTCTTCGGACTGTCCGGTTCTGACTTCGAATTTCCAACCGGAAACTCTAGGTCGAACCGACGCCTACTGTTCCCTCTTCCGGGGAACGCGTCCTCACCTACTCCCCTCAGGAGAGATTACCTGATGCCAGTACGATCCTCCAGATCGACTGGACTTTTGCTCGGCGCTCGATGCTCCCGGACTTTCTGCTGGACTTCCGCTTCCCGACTGGTCCAGTCTTCCACCTGGTTCGCAACACCAGGACTTTTCACCTAGGGTTACCACCCCCTAGGACTTTTGCCTGAAGCACTCGACTCACCAAGACTTTCCGCATAGGGTTACCACCTATGACCTAGGGTTACCAACCCCTAGGGTTTTCCACTTACCTAACCGCAGCTAGGACTTTTGCCTAAGTACACTTAGGACTTTCCTGCAAACTCATTCAAACTGTTAGATAACAAATGGACTTAACTTTGAATCCCTTTGCCATAATCAAAACTTGGGTTCGATCATCGGATGTTTCCCGCACCAACATATTTGTCATAGTCTCTCATCACCTAATTGAGACATTTCTTAGTCGCTTAAGTATATGTCCATACCATCTTAAATGCATCTTTTGGAGTTTTCCCTTATATGTCTGCACATTCACCTTAACATCCTTATCTCTACAATTCTCATCTTCTGCTCGTGTGCTTGATCCATAATCCAATATTCAACTCTATATGACATAACATGTTCAACTGTCGTTTTATGAAACTCTTCTTTAAGTTTTAGAGGTATCTTAAGATCATAAATAACACTCGATACCTTCTTCTATTTCTACCATCTTGCTTGTGTTTTATATAAAACATCTCTATCAACTCCTCCATCTTTTTAAAAAAACAAAGTTAGATACTTAAAACTCTTAGTTACAAATAATTCATCTTCTATCTTAATAATTGCATTACTACATCTATTACTACTAAACTTAAATTTCATATATTCAATTTTTACTCTATTAAGCCTAAAACCTTTTCCTTTCAATATTTTCCGCCAAGATTTGAACTTAGCATATACTTCTTTAATTGTCTCATCAACTAAAATAATGTCATATGCAAACAACATGCACCACGATAATCGTAGGGTGTCATTTTGTTGGGGGAATGATGTTTAAGTCTCTGGCATAAACAAGTTTCAAAATGACCATCAAAGATAAGTTTTGGTTTATTACCATTTATAGTAGTTAGACTATTATGTATCACTATATGAGTATACTGAATTTACCACCCAATTTCTCTTGAAAAATAAGAACTTAGAAAAAAAACATAAACTAAGAAAACTTATTTACTGGTGAAAATGCAATTAAGCATTGATTAAAAGTGAAATATGTTAGCTGAAAGTTGAACCCATGGAATATAGTACACTTTGGATGCTACATTTTTGCAGTTATGTGAGATATGAATATGCTCTTTTACTAGTAAAGCCTATTTGATGTTTAATAACTATTGATAAAGGAGCAATGAGTTGGATCAATCTTTTTTAGGTTATATTCAATCTCAAATATGGTTCAATGTAAGTGAAAGAAAAGCATGAATATTGTTAGCTTTATTGATCCTTTATGGATATATGGTAACATTCAAAAATATAAGTTGTAAGTGTGTTTTAAAGTTAATTGTTGGTGCAAACAAGTACTATGTAATCGAACAAGTCTTTTGATGCATGTCAAAGGCTTAAAGTTAATTGTCAATGTTGGACTAACATGTTAAGTGTGCAGGTGTAGGAAAATTGACATTGTAGGTGTAATGTAAAAAGACCAATAGGTGTTGGCAAAAGTCCAAATATATTAAGGTCAACTGTACATTTGGTAAGTAACATTGCTGGTGTAATGTGAAAGACCAACAAAAGTCCAAATGAGTCGAGGTTGACCAGACATTTGACAAGTGAAGTTCTACAGATAAAAATTAAAAGTTCAACGAGAGTTGACAAGTTAGAAGTCTGGTAGACCATGTGGACCAAATACCAGACACACAAGTCTTGTTAGGTTAGGTGGATTAGATATGATATATAAAAAGTCTCAGTAGGTTAGGTGGACTAAATATCAGTAAAAGGTAAAGTTCATGAGAGGACCTTCTAGTAAGAGAGATATGAGGGAGTAACCTATATATATGGGTGATGGCAAGGTTTAAAATATCGACCCATGCAGAGGTTTCAGTCCTAGACCAGAACGATACGGTTTTGGTATCATATCGTATTTTGTCGACATAGTTTCGATACTTATTTATTTATATATAGTAATTATTAGATAAATATGTTTATTGTGTATAATTTAAAAATAAGTAGGAGATCTAGTTCAATAACGTAGGAGGATACATATAGTTGTACTCTAAACATAAAATCTTTTTAAAATAGCGCTTTGAAAATACTTATCTAAAAAGATTTTAAAATAAAAAACATTGTCCCCTCCCCCTCCCCTCTAGCGTTATCTTTGATCCTACATTAACTTCTTTTCACCCAATATATCTTGGGTTCATGTAGCATGTTTTTGTATTTTACAAAGGTGCAATAACTTTTCAATGTAATTTTTCTCCAATATGCATCACTGGAAAGGTTGAATCTTGAAATTAGTGAATTTCAAGGAGAGAAAGTTTTTGAAGGTTTTAGCATTGGCAAAAACATCCAAAACATTTACTGCTGATGGTTATGGACTTTTTCTTTCTATTATGATTTATTTAGTAGTAGATGGCACCAGAAGCTATTTCTCTTTTGTACTTATGTCTTTTAATGCATACATAAATAACCTAAATTAGTTGGTGATTTTGCGGTCCTGATTTTTGTGGGTTGAGAATACTTATGCTTAATTGGTAGACCATATTAGAGTATTTTAGCAGTTTAGTTATCTTGATACTTATTTATCTACTTCTTTTGTTAAAAAAGCTGCAAATTCATTGCCAAGGTGGCTCTATAAATACTTTGATTTGAGAAACCAAATTACGAATGGAGTTCTTCAAATAATATGTTTTCTGATTGGCTGTTAGATTTTCAAATTTTCATTTGATTATGCTCGCTTGACCTTCCAAATTCAGGTTTTTGGGGAGGAATCATTCGAATGTTGAGAAGTAACTGATACAAGTTTGAATAGGATATCAAATGGAATCTCTGTCCTCTGATCAAATTTGTTATAGATCAATATGGACATAAATTCTTTAGAATTATGGAACAAATCCACTACATTCATTCCGATGGGGAGTTTAAGGGGGTTAAGCTGGAGATTGTTTTGTTAACTTGGATTCAAGTTGCAAGGAGCAGCACGTAAGTGATGAAGACAACATTTGATCTCAAGACCCTTACTAATAGCATAATGATCGAATACATATTTGTTTCCCATAAGTTTAGGATAGTGGAAATTTTATCTGGAATACTAAAATGATTAACATTTCTAAGCATTAATATATTGGTTTCCTTATCTATTTGGATGGATCTTTGATCATGCATTGTGAACAATTTTTCTATACTTTTTTTTACCTCTAAATTTTTCTTCCTTGTGCTGACAGATTTTTAAAAATATTAGGACAGAAGCAGCAGGGTGTTATTGCTAGATCTTCACTTTTGAGGCCGGGTGGTCCTTTAGCATGTGAGCTTGCACGCCATGCTGTGGTTCTTAAAATTGATGATTGGATCTTTTGTCATGGAGGCCTTCTTCCTCATCATGGTAAATTTCTGATATGTACTTATGAATCTTGATGTTTAAGTAATTAATGAATTTGGGCTTAACTTCTTGAAATGGACTGATCAAAGGCTGGATATCAACGATATGACTATTCTGTGCTATGTACAAACTCCTTTTATGATTTCATGCCTTTTAGCTGTGGTTGTAGCTTTTCTTAGGTTGGTTGTGAAGCTTTTAAAATTTTATCCTTACCCATCTCATTTATATCTCATAGCAGCACAATTACTTCTACATATCCTCAATGCAGTCCTAGTATTCTACAAAGATATTCTTGTAGTTGCAACTTAATAGAAAATTCTACTGTCTACTTGTTTAAATTTCCTAGATGTTATGCTCTATGCAAGATAATATACTTCCGTAGAAGAACATGTAGTTCAACTACAATTTATAATATATGCCATACTGTGGAATTTTGACATGTGCATTCAGTCATGCATAAAATGATGAAAATAATGATCCAAGTCCACGTTGTCATAAATGCTTTCCAGATTAAATTATTAGATAGCAAATTGACATGGAATTTTTTGCATACTCAAATGTTTTCTACTAGCAGAAATGTTGCAGGTGAACAAAAAAGGTCTAGTTAGTGAAGGACTAAGAAATATAGAATATACAGAACATACGTTTATAGTGGTGGATACAATGCAAGGTTTAAAATATCGAGCCGTGCCGAGGTTTCGGTTTCGGACTGGAACAATACAGTTTCAGTACCGTACCGTACCGTACCGGTATAGTTTCAGCATTTTTAAAATATAAAATATATTAACTAAAATAAAAAAATTAATCTAAATATTTAAAAATAAAAAATAAAATATTTTTAAAAAATAATAAGATAATTTTATGGGTTTTAATAAAGTCCATTTAAATTATTCCCAACTATAGCTAAGAATTGATTATTAAAATCTTAATTAAACTCTAAGTTAAAAAAAATCCAAAATCGTGAGTTACACGTGGCCTGCGCGCCCGCTGGTCGTGCGCGGCCTGCGTACTCGCCGATCGTGCGCGGCCTCTCACGGAGGTATCGTTGGGCCCACACGACGCCTCCGGTGGTGTCGCCGGAGCCGCCCAACGACTCCGATGGCATCGCCGAACCTGCTAGTGACTCTGGTAGCGTAACCGGGCCTAGGTGGCGCCTCCGGAGGCATCGCCGAGTCTGAGTGATGCCTCCTAAGGCATCTCCTGGCTGGAACCACTGTGCCGGTGCCGATCCGTCGGCAAAACGAAATTTTTCGCCGGTATCGTGCGATACGGTTCAAAATTTCAATCCATGATACAATGTCTTCTCTGCATTTTTTCCTCTGGGGGCAATGGGAAGATTTTTTTCTATCTGAATGTATATTAAATTTTTTCAAATAGAAACGAAGGATTAAATTCCACCTAAGTAGTGAAGGTGGGATTCCACCCCAAGACTTGGCAACAAACTTTACAAATCTTATCATCTAAGCTAGTTGGCACGTTCAAGTATATTACATGATTATTACTTCAGTATACATACATAGGGATATTGAGGAGAACAGCGTGGCATGTTTATGTCTCATTTGCAAGGATTAATATGACTTCTTTGTTTGGAGATGATTTAATTACAGATGATCCATGCTACTTGGTTGTGCATGTTTTCTGATCTTGTGTTCTGATTTTCTTTTTCTGATCATTATAGATTTTTCTATTCATAATACACATTTTCCTTTTCTTGAAAACCTTCCAAATTATTTAAGATTTTAAATCTAAGAGATGAGTGATATGTGGAGCTTTGATAAAAACATGATTGCTTGAAAGTGGAAAAGGCCTCATACCAGGCCTAATTGCTGAAAGTGCTTTATGTACGTTGTTTTCTTACTGTTAAAATATTTTAACTTTCAACATAGAAAGGGTTTACATACTGTTAGTGTATTCATACCTAAAAGGGAATTGCCACTCACAAAAAATATAGTAGCGTTCACTTCAATGCTCCACTTTTAGAATCAGTGATTAAATATGTTGGTAACAACCAATCTGGTCATGCACTACATGTGGTCAGTATGCAGTTGCAGAGCCAAAAGGGTTTTTGGAAGATGCAGTCAATGTTTTGATGTTTCACGTGAAACAGCTGGTTAAATTGATCCTCAATTCAGTCCAAAACTTAGAAACGCTGAGCAGTCAAGTCTGGTTAAGAATTGGTTTCAAATGATCAAATCCTGACTGATCCAACTTGCTTTATTATATTTTTAATTTGTTTAGTTGGACTATTTGGACCATTTTAATTATCAACTTCAATGCAGAGCAATGCATTTGCTAATCAATCAACTTGCACCTGCAAAATTAAATATTTTGACCGTTAGGAGCTTCTAGACATGCTATGGAGAATATTGAGTGCTCTTTTCATTGATTTCTAAATGCATTGTTCTTGTGCCCCCAATATTCTTAGGATAAGTGAATCTCAACTATACCTTACACAGTATGTATGGGTCTCTGATGAGTCGTGTTTTGTTAAATATTTTTTATTTGTTTATTTTGATATTTTAATTATCACTCACACCCTTCAAAATTAAAATTTGTAATTAACCAAAATCTCTAATTGTCATTTAAGCAGTATAATAGAGGTCTGAATCAGTCTCTCTCGTGAAATCAATGATAGGAAGCCATCCTAAACAACATGGTGCGGGGTTTTTATTGTTGATCGTATTCACTCCTAAATATTTACAAAATTCACTTATTAAGAATTAAATCTTATACTTAACAAATGAATATTAATTATACATAATTCACAACTTAAGACCTATTGTTTATCCTAACACAAATTTATTCAGACAACAACCCATTTTATAATATCATCCATAATTAACACAATTACATTAAAGTATAACAATTTCACAAATTTACAATCTATTCCACTAACCATATACAATTAAACCTAAATTATCCAAACATGAATACACACAACATCATATAACAACAATTGTTTAAATCAAGTAAGAACATGTTCTTTATCCACAATTGTAACAAACACAATATAAATTAATTTACAAACCATTAACATGAACTGGTCATTATATTAACAATTTCTCAAAGTACACAATACAAGATGTTTCATTTACTTTCTAAACAACAAAACGAATTCTATTTCCAATATTCAACCAACAATCCACATATCATTTCCCTTTTCTATACGTCAAACAACATATCGTGTGGTTCTACAACAAACTCATCCAACAACCAAGCATGCTTAGTTACACTCAATTTCAACCCAATAATAAAACTACATCAAACAAACGAGTTAATACCATTATCCAGTGCAAATATCAAACAACAAAATTAAACCTCCCCACTACATTCCATTCAACAACAATAAACTAATCTAACATGTTCCATTACCAATACATTCAACAACACAACATTTTCCATTATCACAATTTCACAAGCATTTTAACTCAACCATTCAACCAACATTCAACTCAACAATCTATTCATATCAACACTCTATAACATGAACAATTCGAGTTCAACAACCATTCAACTAACATTTGAATCACATAGACAAGAACAGAAATAACACCAAATAATGGGGGTTTTGACAGTCAATTAGAACCAAAAGAACAAACAAAATGAAACTAGAGTTAGAAATTAGGGTTAGAAGTTAGGGTTTTCCCCGAATCAGCTCAAAATAGAGCAAACATAGGCTTTGGCCGATTTACGCCAACAGGACGAAGAACCTCGTCGGAGTTGGACAAACCCGGCGAGGTTTGATCGGAGAAGCCTAAATCCGGAGCTCCTTCCTCTGCCCTAACCCTTGTTGTCCACAAATAGAAAGTCACAACAAAGAAATGGAAATCCTTACCTTGCTTCATCGGTGAATGAGGGATGATCGGAGTTCCAAATAGAACCTCCCTCGCATTTGAAACCACGTGGGCGAAGTCGACTGCTGCTCGGAGCTCCGGTGGATGTAGAGGGATAGGGAGCTTGCCGGAGCAACCACTTATGCTTGGCGTCTCTACTGTGCGGAATGCTACCGGCTACCAATCGTCAGAGCTAGCTACTCTCAACGATTGTTCCATGACTGGCGGGGATGAAGAAGCTCTCGCATTCGAAGCCACGTCGGCGAGATCTCCTACGGTTGCGTCGGCGCTCGTTGACCGTAGCTATTGCACACCGCCGTGCTGATGCCAATCGGGAAGAACGGAGAGTGGAGATGGCAGTGAAGAAGTCATCGGGAGCTCGACTGGGAATCGCGAGCGAGAAGCTATAGTGCTCGCGATTCTCGGAAGAGAGAAGAAACCTAGCCGTGTCTGCCGAGCCCCCCTTTGCATTGAATCGGACTTCGCCTTTTAAGCCAACGTTGAACCGAATTGAACCAAACTTGCGTAGAACCAGACCTAAACCAAAACTGAACTCGACTCAAACTAGACTTGATTTTCTCTAAATTGGGCCTATACATGGGCTTTTTGAATTGATTTTCTTGGTCTGATTTTAATTCTTTGCAATTAGGCGTGATTGTAATTATTCAAAAATTACTATCTTCATCTTGATTTTTTGTAAAAATCAAATATTGCAAATTAATATCAGTTAATTACCTCAAATTAAAAAGAAATAAAACGAAGATCTCAAATTAATCCAAGTTAAAGAAATATACTAGAAATCCAATTTATGATAAAGAAAATAATCAAAATAATACCATATAATCCTAATTTATTTTGTCCAAAAGCCCTCATCTAAGAGAGAATGTTTTGAGTACCTTCTCTTCCATCTGTTATATCAATAAGAGCGTTGTACTCATTTGGATATGTCATCCTCCATTGTATCCACGCTAGTTTCTCAATTTCACCCAACGGATTTTCCATATACTCTATTTTATCTTTTGGGTCGGTAAATCCTTGACTTGCAACATGATTTTTTATGGACTCCCATCTTGAGAATACATCATGGAACAAGCCTATCTATTTTGGGATGACAAATATAACTCCACCTTGTTGCTGGGCTTACGGCAAGGTCCACATTTCGTTGTTATTTTCCCTTCTGAATCTTGGAGTAGAAATCCTCTGCTCATAAGTGGGATGTGATGGGCCAGGTTCTGTTCTTGATGCTGGTGGATAGCCAGGTGGCCCCATCAGTAT
>JBBMKF010000046.1:2379589-2389831 GCA_037834155.1 Curcuma caesia | reverse complement strand
TGCCTTATTCAAGGTAAAACATGCTCTATGATCATTGATGGTGGGAGTTGCACCAATGTGGCAAGCACTAGGTTGGTTACCAAACTCAACCTCAAGACTACACCGCATGCAAGACCATATAAACTCCAATGGCTAAGTAATAGTGGTGAATTGGTGGTGAATCAACAAGTGCTGATTAATTTCTCCATTGGCAAATATGAAGATCAAGTTCTATGTGATATTGTACCTATGGAGGCAAGCCACATTCTTCTTGGAAGACCTTGGCAGTTTGATAGGCGAGCTCACCATGATGGATTCTCCAACAAGTTCTCATTTCTTCACAATTCCCACAAAGTCACACTTGTACCATTATCACCTAGGGAGGTTTGTGCGGATCAAATAAAAATGAGAGAGAAAAGAGAAAAGGAAGAGCGAGAGCTTAAGAAAAAGAAAGAAGAGAATGAGGAAAAGAAAGAGAGAATGAGGAAAAGAAAAGAGAGAATGAAATCAGAGTTTTCTCTATTGTGATAGCTTCCTTTGGTTCTTAGGCAAAGAACTAATCTTGATCTTATCAAGGCAACTTGTGGCGATCAAAACCCCCACTACTTATCACTCACCTTCTCATCTATCTTGAGTGTGGCGTCAATATCCTTCCCTACATCTGAATATCAAGGCGATCCGTTCCAAGGTGCTTATCATGTAATCTCTTTTATTGTATCAATTTACATTTTGCTTCTATTGTTTAGTTGTTGTATCTATTGTAATAATGGGATTTACAAAAGGTTTTTTTCATCTCTTGAAGAATTTGAGGATGAGAAAGTTAGAGGTGCTACTAGAGTAGATAATGGAAGATGAGAAATTCTATTATTTTGTTGCTACTAGAGGTGCTTCTATTGTTTTGTTGCTTGTAGTGGATTCCAGTTGATGTGAACCCAAAGAGAAAAATCTCAAGAATCCACAATTAATTGAAGAAAGAAAGAAGGAAAGTCTAAATCAATAAGAAAGATGAATAGAACCTCGACCCGATACTTAAGAAAGTTGAACCTTGGTATAGAGGAAGATGGAAGACGCCACAACCTTGAGATGGAGGTTGATCAGTCTTTGAATCCAATGTGGAAGACGCCACAACCTTGAGATGGAAGACGCCATGATTTGAGCCAATGTGAAGGAGGACTGAGAAGCAACCATGGCATGATTTTTACAAGGTTTGAATCCAGAAATTGCAAATGTAGTGGAGCAGCAACATTATGTGGAGCTTGAAGATATGGCGCATATGTCCATGAAAGTTGAAAGGCAACTCAAAAGGAAGGGTTCAATCAAGCATAGGCAAAGTTATAATTCATCCACTTGGAAATCTAGCTGGAATAAAAAAGATGATAAAGTTGCATCAAAGAGTAAGACCGAGTTTTTGAAGAATAAAGATGTTAATTCTCCATTGGTCAAAGGTAAAGAACCTATCCAATCTTCAAGAAACAGAGATATTAAATGCTTTAAGTGTTTGGAAAGATGACATATTACATCACAATGACCAAACAAATGAATTATGATTTTGAAACAAAATGGTGATATTGAAACTGAGAGTGAGTCTGAAGATGATAGTGCTTTGCCTCGAAAGTGATGTAGAAGAGTATCTCATTGAAGGTGATGCCCTCATCACTAGGTGTGCTCTAAATGTGCAAATGAAGGAAGAAGATAAAGAACAACGAGACAACATATTACATACCCCTTGCCACATCAAAGAGACGGTATGTAGTATGATTATAGATGGGGGAAGTTGGACTAATGTAGCTAGTACTCGCTTGGTTGAGAAATTATACTTATCTACCACTAAACATCTTAGACCTTATAAACTACAATTGTTGAATGATTGTGGGGAAGTTAAGGTCACTAAGCAAGTATTGGTTTCATTATCCATTGGTAGGTATGATGATGAGGTTCTTTGTGATGTAGTGCCAATGCATGCAAGTCATTTGCTTTTAGGTAGACTATGGCAATTTGATAAGAAGGTCATGCATGATGGTTCAAAAATAAGTATTCTTTATGATGCATAGTAAACTTGTAACTCTTGTACCATTAACTCCAAAGCAAGTAAATGAAAATAAAAAATGAGAGTGAAAAAAAGAATGTGAGAAAAGAAAGAAAGGAAAATAAAAGGAGTGTGAGAAAATAAAATGTGTGGATGAGAGAAGCGGAAAAAGAATGAAAAAGAAAAAAACTTCGAGAGCAAGAGAATAAAAAAGTGAACTTTTATGCAAAAGAAAGAGATGTTAAAAGAGTTTTTTATTCTCAACAGCCGATGATTGTACTTTTGTACAAGGAGTCTTATTTCAACATTAACAATATTAACTTTGCCTAGTACTATTAAATCTCTTTTACAGGAGTTTGATGATGCATTTCCTGATGAGGTTCCTAATGGATTGCATGCAAGTTATTTGCTTTTAGGTAGACTATGGCAATTTGATAGGAAGGCCATGCATGATGGTTCAAAAATAAGTATTCTTTATGATGCATGGTAAACTTGTAACTCTTGTACCATTAACTCCTAAGCAAGTATATGAAAATAAAAAATGAAAGTGGAAAAAAAAGTGTGAGAAAAGAAAGAATGGAAAATAAAAAGAGTGTGAGAAAATAAAATATGTGGATGAGAGTGAAAAAAAGAATGAAAAAGAAAAAAACTTTGAGAGCAAGAGAATAAAAAAGTGAGATTTTATGCAAAAGAAAGAGATGTTAAAAGAGTTTTTTATTTTCAATAGCCGATGATTGTACTTTTGTACAAGAAGGCTTATTTCAACATTAACAATATTAACTTTGACTAGTACTGTTAAATCTCTTTTGTAGGAGTTTGATAATGTATTTCCTGATGAGGTTCTTGATGGATTACCCCCCACTTAGGGAATAGAGCATCAAATTGATTTTATCCCAGGAGCTACTATTCCTAATAGATCGGCCAATACGAGTAATCGGCGGAGATAAAGGAGCTTCAAAAGCAAGTTGAAGAATTGATAAGGAAAGGGTATGTCAATGAAAGTTTGAGCCCTTGTGTTGTTCCTGTTTTGCTTGTGCCTAAGAAGGATGGAACTTGGAGAATGTGCATTAATTGCAAGGCTATCAACAAGATTTTGGTAAAGTATCATCATCCTATTCCTAAATTAGATGATATGCTAGATGAACTATATAGTTCTTGCATGTTCTCTAAAATTAATTTGAAGTCTAGCTATCATCAAATTTGAATGCATGAGCGAGATGAATGAAAAATTGCTTTTAAGACTATGTATAGTTTATACGAATAGTTAGTCATGCCATTTGGGGTAACTAATGCATTTAGTACTTTCATGAGATTAATGAACCATATTTTGTGTGCTTTTATTGAGAACTTTGTTGTAGTATATTTTGGTGATATCTTAATTTATAGTAAAAATTTAGATGAACATCTAAATCATTTACAAAATGTTCTACTTGTTTTGTGAAATGAAAAGTTGTATGCTAACCTTCAAAAATGTTCTTTTTGCACTAGTCAAATTGAGTTTCTTAATTATATTGTTAGTGCTAAGGGAATAGCAATGGATGAAGAGAAGGTTAAGGATATTCGTGAATGACCAACACCAAAAACCATAACTGAGGTACATAGCTTTCATGGGTTAGCCAGTTTTTATAAGAGGTTTGTTAAAAATTTTAGTACTTTAATTGCACCCTTGACTGAAGTTGTTAAAAAGAATGTTGGTTTTCATTGGGATAGTGAACAAATTCAAATACTAACTTAAGGAGAAGCTAGCTTTTGCACCAATACTTGTATTAACTAATTTTGCTAAAACTTTTGAAATTGAGTGTGATGCATCAGGAATAGGTATATTGTTAGGTTTTGAATACATTAAAGATCTATACTCTAATTATCTTGACTTTGAAAATGTATTTGAAGTTTGTGAACATGTTGCATTTGGAAAATTTAATAGGTATGAGGGGTTTCTTTTTAGGGTCAATAGGTTGTGTGCACCTAATTCTTCATTAAGGGAATTATTAATCCAAGAGGCTCATGGTAGGGGACTAATGAGACATTTTGGTGTAAGAAAAATTCTAGAAGTTTTGATTGAGCATTTCTTTTGGCCTCATATGAAATAAAATGTAGTCAAGTTTTGTGAGAAGCATGTAGGCAAGCAAAATCTAAATCTTTACCTCATGGATTGCATATACCTTTAATGTGATTTCTTTTGGCCTTTTAGGGTTTTTAGGTTACCCTATAGTTATAAATAAAGAGGGTGACGATCACACATGTATCTTTTGATATATTTTCAATCTAAAGCAAGGTGAGACTCTCACTTATTGATTCTTCATTTAACTAGAACTTATAAAGGCATCCCCTTGTGGCATTCAAAGACTTATCAATCCATCCTATAGTTATGGCGTCTTCCCTTTTCCTATATACCAAGGTTCGGTGTTCGTAAGCATTGGGTCAAGGTTCTATTTATTCTTCTTGTTGATTTAAACTTTCCTCCTTTCTTTCTTCAATTTGTTATGGGTTCTTGAGATTTTTCTCTCATGGGTTAACATCAATTGATGTATAATGGATCATCAACAACATCTAGAGTTGGTTGAGCATAATCCATATTAGTTGATTGGGCAATTTGTTCACTTTGTTTGACTCCATTAGAAGTGGACTTCGAATATCAAGAAAAAAGCACAAGTCAATTCCAATGCTATGAACATGTTGCAATGTGGACTAACCAAAGGTGAACTCAACCAAGTCAGGCCCGTTGAAAATGCTAAAGAACATTGGGACAAGTTGTAAGATCATGTAGAACACTAGTGGAGGTGAATAGCACGCTTTACTTTTTCACTCATTTATGAAAATTTATTTTGAATATTTAAGTATGCATTGGAAAGTAAAAAATGAGAACTCAAAATAAGGGATAATTTATTTTTACTTGTTTCACAACATCTGGTTGCTACTACTTTAAGGCTCACAATCCTCGGCTACTTCCAATGAACAATCCACTAGTATACTTTTTCTTACAACAAGAAAGAGTTTTGTCTTTTACAAAAATGAGTAACTTGAGCATGGTGCGTTGTAGCATTTTGGCATTGCAATAGCATTTTTGTAATGAGACCTCTGTTCCAGGGTGCTTATGTGGACCATTCCGAGAGCTTGGATCCCCTTTTGGGCAATCATGATCTATCTGATCTATTGTAATCGCTGACTTAGTTATCTCCGAGGGTCTGGATCCTTTCTAGGTGCCTGGAATGCTGACGTTACAAGACCAGACTTGGCTTTACTGCATCTTATACTTCTCAGGGCACCTAGACTGTTCCAGACACTTGGAGGCTGAGGTATCCCGGCTAATTAGGACTTACCATCTCATCCGCCTTGCTGGCCCAAAGGAGGCTTGTCTTGAGGACTCTCCTTCCTACATCTTGATATTGTATAGCTTATTTAAAATTAAGTCGCTTTTACTTACTCTTGTATCGGATGTCTTTTCATGTCACTCGATTAACTTGACCCATAAGTCTTTCACGTTGATAAAGTATCCTACCAGGTTGAGTTTCTCCTTGGTTAGGCCGCACTGGAGAGTCTGTCTGGCTTTTCAATCGGCCTCAATCTTTCTATTATTTTATTGGTTCCACTTTTGAATCCAATTTGGATTAGTATTCATGTTTTCAACTGTGTCTTTAGGTGGTACTCCATCCAACCATTCTAGTAGTTGAAATCTCCCTAGAGAAGTGGAGTGGACTGGTTGTGTTATAGCCTTCTTGATGGACCATTTAAAGAAAAACCTTGCAAAAATACTAATGAGAGACAAACTAAATTGCTAAGACTAGATCTCAAATTAGTAGTGCGGGAACAAAAAGAAGCACAAATAACAAAAACCGCTCGAGTGGTGTTTGTATCAAATTCGAGCAACTATAAAAAAAATTAAATAAGTTGTCAAAAGGGGTGATTGCACTAATTCTAACTATTTGAAAATGAATGAATAAAAAAAATAAAAAAAACTTCTTGTTTGAATGGTGGTTTCTCTAGTTCATAGGGCCCCCGCTCTTATATCAAGTATAGGATTGTGCAGAGCGCTAGAGGGGGAGGTACTTTGCTTTTCACTTGTTTTTGAAAATTTCTTTTGAATATTTAAGTATGAAGAAGAAAGAAAAAAAATGAGAACTCAAAATAATAGACAATTTATTTTTACTCAATTTACGACCTCTGACTACTACTTCAAGGCCTGCATTCCTCAACTACTTTTGATGGACAATCCACTAGTCTTGTGAGAAAGAGTCTAGTCTTTTACACAAATGAGGAACTTGAGCATGGTGTCAGTGTAGTGTTTTGGCGTCACAACAGTGTTTCCGAAGCGTATAACACTTGAACAAGAGTTGTAGAATAGCCGTGAATGTTGTACTAAGGCTTCTGTTCGAGTGTGCTTATATGGAACATTCCAAGCGCCTAGATCTCCTTTCAAACACCCCCCACCATGGTCTATCTGATCCATTGTAATTGGTAGCTTAGCCATCTTCGATCCTTTTTGGACACATGAAATACTGACGTGACGATTACAGGATCAGACTGGCTTCGCTATGTCTTATCCTTCTCTGAGCGCCTAGACAGTTCCGGGCACTTGGAATATGAGGTGTCTCGACCAATCAAGATTTACTACCTCATCCGTTTCGCTGGCCCAAAGCAGGTCTGTCTAGGCGCTGGAAAATAGGGGTGCTAGAACCATCTAGGCACTTGGATCCAATAGGGACACCCAAAACCTCCTTTTTTTATTTTTTTCCTTTAAGCTTACTTTCTTGCTTAACCAGTTAGAGAAATATAAACATAATGCAAGAAATTAAGTCTTGATAATTTTACAATTGTCTAATCTTGACTTTTGGATTTTCAATAAAACCCTAGGTTAAACCAACACTTACTGTTCCCTTTAAGGGAATGCATCTTTACCCACTTCTCTCAGATAATTTTACTTGTCTACCAAACATCAGTTCTCCAGACTTGTTTAGACTTCCTACTGAGCATTCAATCCTTTGACTCCCAGAACTTTCCTTTTGATGTCTAATCCTTGTTGGCCCATCGACCTACTAGATGCTCGGTCCACTAACCTACCTAGTGTCATCATTCTGCTAAGTCTTTCTTGCCCAGTCCGATTGACCAAACCTCCAGCTAGAACTTGCCTTACCTAGTCTCCAACTAGGACTTTCATATGCTATCTACATACTTAGATTAGTTCATTATTCCATAACATAATCTTAACTTTGAATCCTTTGTCATTATCAAAATATTGGTTTGATTATCTAGTGTTTTCTACACCAACACAAGTTTGCTGAACTTCACGAGTCATCCACGGAGGAGTTGGGCATGAAAGAACCAAAGCAAATAAGCTTTATGACTCTAATGGTAAAGAAGGACATAGCCAAATCTAAGTCCGAGTCTGAGAAATGTCAAGGATCTAAGTCCGAGTCAAGCCACGAATCCGTATCCGATTTAGAGTTGATAAACTATATAGTATAATTGTATGTTTAACAAACAAGTTAGCTAAATCTAATGAACATGTTAGATCCCTTCTTATGGAGGTAAAAGACCTTAAGGGGGAGACCAACCTAAGTTCTTCAATTAACCAAGTTCAAGAAGGAACTCTAACTCAAATCTAAAAATTTGAGGAAAAGAATTCTCTCTTAAAAAGTCAAGCTGAAGAACTTAAGGTAACATTGGAAAAGTTTACTTCAGACTCCAAGTACCTGAAATATGATACTTGGAACTCAAAGGATTGTATACAACAAATCCGAACTCAGAAGTCTAACACTCAACTTACAGGTCTCTAGTAAATAAAAAAGCTAACAAAAGAGTTCAAGCATCAAAAATGACACCTAACTGATAAAGAAGGAAACAAACAATATTGGGTCGCTAAAGAACAAATTCATTACTTAGATAAACAATATCAAAGCTATGATCCCGGAGGAGGTATCTTTGATTTAAAGGGATGATGAAGAAGGATCCAAAGATTTTTATTAATAATTTTGATAGTTTTTATTTTTAGTAATTTTTGGTATCTAAAGTAGTTGAAATTTTTTATTTTTTTATATTTTAGGGTTTTAAGTTCGTTTAAGATTTTTAGGATTTCGAGTCCATTAAGAAATTTTCTTTTCTATTAGGATTTTTTTTCTTTCTTTTACAAGTTAGGTTTTTGGATTTATATAAATATCTTGTTAGTTAATGTTTAGGACAAGAAGTTTTAGTTTAATAATATTTTCGACAGTATCATTTATTTTTTATCTCTTGTTATTCTTTTGAATCAACAAGTTTTAGAAGATTATTTTTAACGTTCACAGTCAAACTAACGGATTTAATATTACTCGCAGGATAATTGTTATCTCGCCCAGTGTCAATTGGTATTAGAGCTCTCAAATCTGATGGATCGTTATCGTGGTCGTGGTCATGACAAGCAAGTTCCGACTGAGGAAGCCTAACACCATAATTGTAGCACCCAAGACGAGATACTTAAAGATCTACAAAGACAAGTCACAAAGTTATCCCAACATCTTGCGGTGCAAGATCATAAAGGTCGTAAGTTCTCTTATCCTAATTCTACTTTTACTTTTTAAAACTCCTATCACAATTGCAAAAGCCATGGTCAAAAGGAGTGGTATGGAGATATCGGATTTCCATTTGATCTTCTCGAGTTTTTTGGTACATCACAGATTGAGGAATTCATTGATTGGCTTAACAAAGTGAAATAAATTTTTTATTATGAGGAAGAATCTGATCGTGTTAATTGAAATTAGTTGTCTTCAAACTCAGAGGCCAAGCATCCACATGGTGAGAGCAATTGTGACACTCATGTGATAGACAAGGCAAAGTTAAGATATTTGATTGGGAGAAGATGAAAAAAATGAAAGATATTTTTCATGAGGTCAAGAACAAATGTGACAAGAAAAAGGACATAAGAGAACCACTAGTATCCAAGTCTTGAACTGCGCAAGATCGTCAAGGTCGTAAGTTTCTTATTCCTTTTGAAAAATCTTTAATTTTCAATCAATGAGAGATGTCAAAGCACAAGTTTGATTTTGAGGGATTTGGGATAAACCGCCTCGCCACCTACAACTTCGAGAGAACGCCAACTCCGTAGCGCCTCTATGTCCCCCTACAACCATGAAGATGCGGACCTTGACAACATCAAGTACGATCAATCCTACTCTCTCGATCGTCCGATCATAGGAGGCAGCAAAGATGACGACAAGATCGAAATATTTAGTGATCTAGTTTATGATGATACTGATGAACCAGAAGCCTACTTTGTCTAACAACAATCAACAGCCTGGTTCGTCTATCGACGAAGCCCCAATCTTCATCGTCTCACCTTACATTGACTCGGTATCCCAATTTATTCATCATGGAAAAGATGAGACTGAGTCAACTGGTAAGCCAATATATGACGAAGATGAAGTTGTTGATGAAATAGTTATTGATCCAATTCTTTGTCTCGGTGTCGATATTGGCAAGTTGCTCAATCAAGCTCGGGTTAATGCTTCTGGATGCACTAACGCTTCTACTGCACAGGAAACTTCTCTTTCAAAGAAAGCACCAAGCCTTGTCTAGAACTTTGTTGACCATTCATATGATTTAGCTTCAACAGACATGATGCAACAGCAAACAAATTTATCCAAAGATATAGAAAATACAAATACTTCGATTATATTAGGACATGAGCAGATACATACAGAGGTTTCAACTAATAGAAATAAAAAAATAACAAATGATTGTGATTTGAATGCCTTCTCGTGGACAAAGGAAAACAAGAGAAGCTAGCTAGCTCTTCAATAATATCCTCCTCTTTACTACATATGCTTTGTCAATCTTTTTTTTTTTTTCAAATTCCATGTCAACTTCAATTACTAGAGCTGCTCCAATTTCTTTTTTGATATCTTGCGGAAGGATCTTGAAAGGCGGAGCTCTGAGCCTCGATCGTTGTGCTACTTGGGAGGTAAGTAGCGGCTTTTCGGATCCGCTAGGCCCAGCTCTAGTAATCATGGGGAAGGTGGCGGTGACAAAGACGGTGGTAAGCGCTATGACTACATGCACGGTGCGGTGCTCGTTGTGCGTCACCATATGTGGAGTTTGAGCTTGTGGTCACGGGTCATTGCAGTGATCAAGGAGCTATAGGAGTAGACCACCTCACCTATCTGGAAGTCGCTATTAAAGTTAAAGTCCTCAAATAATTAAAGATTAAGTCAAATCTAGTTTATCATGCAAGAAGACAAAGAAATGCAAGAAGACAAAGCAACAAG
>JBBMKF010000046.1:2361184-2377421 GCA_037834155.1 Curcuma caesia | reverse complement strand
CAAACTAGAGAGGGGAGCACATCTAAGCCCATCTAGAGGTGCCCTTAAAATCTATAAGAGAAGCTAATCTCCACATATATACATAAATTTACGAATATCTAAAACTATGGATTTTATGCGTACGAACGGAGTTACTTATAATGCAGGTGAGAGGTACTTACCTCTTGTGCTAATTTCCTTACAATTCTTCCGTTAGAGTCTTGGAGAAGAAGATCTTCTCGACGATCTTCCTGCGTTTACGCGTTCTTCTTGCGGAGAGGAGCGTTCTTGTAGAAGAAGTTCTCTGGAAACTTTCCTTGTGATCCTAGGTGACGGAATCCTCGTTCTTCGGGTTTGGGGCGCCAAGAGGGTGGAGAAAAGAGGGGCGACAACGTTCTGGGCGAGAGGTGAGGAAAGGGTTTTCGGAATAATCAAAATCCTCTCTTAAGCCTCCTATTTATATTAAATGATTCCTAAACCTAACTCGCCGATAAATAAAATTCAGTTCTTTTTTTTTTGGAACAGATTGCTGGGGTCCCTCGGTTATTGTAAACATATTAAGAATTACAGATTCCTATAGGTTGCGGGTTCGAATCCTGCTTGTGCATTTGTTTTTCCTATTTATTTTTGCCACTTCCGCTACTCCAAAAATTTCATAAAAATATTCTAAAATTTCAGAAAAATCATAGAATATTTATAAAATTATTTTTGAGAATTATTTCCCCCCCCCCCCAAATTTAGGGTTAGGGCCAAGCTTAAAAAGGAGGAGAAAGGAGAAAAGGTCTATCCGGAGAAAAGAAAGGGTTCGGCTATTGTTTTTAATTGATAATTTTGTAAAAAGGTCCAACTAGTTTTGAAATTTATAACTAGGCCCTTTTTTCCCAAATGATATAACAGAAGCGGCCTCTAATCGCTTGGAAACTACTAATGTGGTCATTCTGATCCGTCTCGACAACGGATCTAGATGACTTAGCGGTGACTTCCAATTGCTTGGAATTCTTCGATCACCTAAAAAATGGTCAACCTTATACATGACCATTCATTGTTCTTGTCTTCTCCAGTCGCCTAGATGAATCTCAAGTCACCTGGACATGAGGTCGTCTAGATCTATTTTTTGATGCCTTGAGCAAATTTTCTTTTGTCCCTCAAATGCACTGAGACTTTCTGGTTCACTCCTCGTGCATCCTTCTTGCTCCATCGGAGTAATCTTCTATAACTCCTTGTACCTCGGATGAACCTAGCCTGTCAACTTCTTTACCTTACCATCCTTCTCGATTGCTTGCATCATCTGCTAAGGTGTTGTCATCTTCGATGCTCCTAAGCAATTGGGTACCTGTGTGTTTTCTTAAGTCCTTATACACTTAGACATATATATAAGTAAATAACAAGGTCTAATTTAAACTTATTTGACAACACATCAAAAATACCACTTGTGGTTCTAATATTCTTCACCTTTTTTATGTCAGTCAAACTAAGTTTAAATTAAGGTAATGTAATAAAAATGCAAATAAAATAATAAATTTAACTCCCCTACATTTATACCTAATTTTTGTTTTCTCTCCCTTTTACAACAACAAAAAGATGATGTTCAAGAAATTCAAATTATTCTCCTCTTTTATGAAATTTGGTAAAAATATTTAAATTAATATAAAAATATGAAATCTTTATCAAGTGTCTAACACAATATTTCCTATCTCAAAAATTAATTTTTATTGAAAATTATTTTTCATTAATTTTTTTAATTTCAATAAACGTGATCTCTTTAGAAAATTATAAAAATATTAAAACATTCAAAAATCATAAAATTTAACTATTGATAGCAAATATGCTATATTTTTACAGAAACATTTGCACAAAAATTTTGAACAAAATATTCAAATAAAAAAAAAATTGATTGTGTGCATGAATATCGAGTCAACCATATGTTAAAAAAAAAATTCTTTTTTTGTGGTTGACTATTCTAATATTTTTCCTAGATATATAGAATTGATTTAAGCACCCAAAATATATTTGTGGTAACTGGATTTATCAAATACTTTTGAGGAATAAAATTTTTTGATATTTTTTAATTTGGCCCCTAGGGTTTTCTAAAATAATATTTTAGTCCTTCATACCGTAATTCTTGTTGGTTAAGTTTTGTTCTTTGGCTCTTCAATAACAGATTCAATTTATTTGAACTTATAGAAAATTTTTCTAGTGCTAATTTTATATTTTCTACCTACCCTTAGTAATGTGAACTGAGAGAAAAATCTCAAGAATCCACAACAAATTGAAAAAAGAAGGAAGAAAAGTCTAAATCGATAAAAAGGATGAATAAAACCTTGACCCAATGCTTAGGAACATCGAACCTTGATATAGAAGAAGAGGGAAGATGCCACAACCTTGAGATGGAGGTTGATAAGTATTTGAATGCCACAAGGGGATGCTCTGATAAGTTCTAGTTTAATGAAGAACTAACAAGTGAGAGTCTCACTATGTTTATTGAAAATATGTCAAAAGATACATGTGTGGCCGTCACCTCCTTTATTTTAGCTATAGAGTGACATAAAAACCCTAAAAAGACAAAAGAAAACACATTTAGTAAAGACTTATGCAGACTACTTAGCCATTTTATGCTTATGACATCATTACAACCCAAATAAAGCTATAAATTGAGCTTAAATTGGGCCTACATATCCCTATTACATAAACATGAGACTTAAGTGGCTACTTAAGCCCATCGAAGCCTTGAATTTAGGTTGACTAAGTCGCATGACTTGCTCTTGGTCAAGCCTTCTTCAATTGTAACTTTCGCCTTCACATCTTTAAATCCTTAGCTCTTGTAATTGGGTCTCCATTGATGCATAATGGATTATCAACAACATCTAGAGTGGGTTGAGCATGATCCATATTAGTTTGTTGGGCAACTTGTTCACTTTGTTTGACTCCATCACTTAGTTTTACATGTTCACCTTCAACCTTTTGTAAATATTCTATTTAACAAGAGATAGCTAATTTATTTTCTAACTCAATTTTAGCTTGCTTTGAATCAATATATTTGTTTCTAATTTTGCACAAAGATCTGTAAAGCATTTTGATTGTATCGTAAAGTTTATCAGAGTGTAGGTTATGTACCTCACTTACCTTGTCAAATTCGTCTGTTGAGGGTCCCCCTACACATTGCTTTCTTTGGATGATGCTTCATCTTCTTCTTTATGGATTACCATGAATGCTAGTTATGCAATTTGTTGATTCTGACTGTTCTTCTGATGTCTCATTCCATGTTTCTTTTAGGTTTTTATGCTTGGCTTTGACGGGTGATTTTGTCTTTGCTTGTTTCCTTATCATTTTTCATGAGCTTGGGACAACTATCCTTAATGTGACCCTCCTTATCACAATTGAAGCATTTGACCTCTCATTTTTGCTTCTTCTTTAGCAACTTGGTGGCTTGTTTCCTCTAAAATTGTTAGAGATTTTTTGCTTTTCATTTTCCTTATCAAGTATGCTTGTTCATCTCCATCCATTGAAGACTCTGAATTTGACTCTCTCTAGTTAGCCTTTAGAGCTGCATTGTGGTTCATCTTTTATGTTTCTTTTAAGCATGCACATGTAGACTCATGTAATACATGATAGAAAAGAAATCTTCTAAACTCCTTACCTCGAGGTTCTTTAAAATGTAGGAGTCAACCATTGACATCAACTCGAGTCTGTGGGAATGCATATGGTGCATACCCCTCAACATGTCTTTGTTAGACACTATTTCCTCGAGATTGTTGAGGCGGTGAGGATCTGCTTCACTCTATCATGTAGTTGGCTTCTTAGAATATCTCTCTTTTTGCTTTTGATGGAGTCAAACAAAGTGAACAAGTTGTCTAACACGCTAATATGGATCATGCTCAACCCACTCTAAATGTTGTTGATGATCCATTATGAATCAATGGAGGCCCAATTACAAGGGCTAAGGCTAAGAAGATGAAGGAAACACTTAATATGCTAATTGAAGATGTGAAGCCCAAAGATACGAAGAAGGTTTGACCAAGATCAAGTCATGAGACTTAGTTAACCTAATTCAAGCCTTAGATGGGCTTAAGTAGCCACTTAAGTCTCATGTTTATGTAGTAGGGATATGTAGGATCAATTTCTAGCCATATTTGGGTTGTAATGATGCTATAAACTTAAAATGGCTAAGTAGTCTACATAGGTCTATACTAAATAGACTTTCTTTTGACCTTTTAAGATTTTTAGGTCACCCTATAGTTATAAATAAATGGGGTGATGGCCACACATGTATCTTTTGGCATATTTTCAATGTTAAGCATGGGGAGGCTCTCACTTGTTGGTTCTTCATTGAACTAGAACTTATTAAGGCATCCCTTTGTGGCGTTCAAGGACTTATCAACCTCCATCCCAAGGTTGTGGCGTCTTTCCTCTTCCTCTATACTAAGGTTCAATTTTCCTAAGTATTAGGTCGAGGCTCTATTCATCCTTCTTATCGATTTAGACTTTCGTTCTTTCTTTTTCCAATTCATTGTGGGTTGAGCATGATCCATATTAGCTTGTTGGGCAACTTGTTCACTTTATTTAACTCCATCATTCCCCCTCTCCTCAAAAGGATTCATCCTTTAATCTTGATCACCTACATCAAAAGGAGAAAGATCAGAAACATTATCATTGATTTGAGCAATGACTTGAAATGATCCATCGCCTCATGGATGCAACTTAGTATGATGTTTAGCAGGAAATCTTTTCTTTCTCATATGAACCCAAACTCAATCTCCTGGTTCAAAGATCACTTTCTTTCGTTCCTTGTTGGCTTGCATATCATATTGTTCAGTCTTCTTTTCAATTTGTAATCTAACTTTCTCATGCATTTGCATCACAAACTCAGCTTTTCTTGTACCATCTAAACTAGCATGCTCAAAGATAGGCAAAGGTGACAAATCCAACGGAGTTAAGGGATTGAACCCATATATCACTTCAAAAGGTGAAAAATTAGTAGTAGGCATAGATCTATTATAAGCAAATTCAACATGTGGTAAACAATCTTCCTAACTTTTTAAATTATTTTAAATGATAGCTCGTAATAAGGTAGACAAAGTTCGATTTACTATCTCAGTTTATCCATTTGTTTGTAGATGACATGTTGTAGAAAACAAAAGCTTGGTTCCCAACTTTCCCCATAAGATTTTCTAAAAGTAGCTTAGGAACTCTGTATCACGATCTGAAACTATGCTTCTCGACACTCCATGAAGTCGCACAATCTCCCTAAAGAATAGATTAGAAATATGGTTAACATCATCTATTTTCCTACAAGGAATAAAACGAGCCATTTTAGAAAATCTATCCATAACAACAAAAATAGAATTCATACCTCATTTTGATCTAGGTAAGCATACAATAAAGTCCATGGAAATACCCACCCAATGTTCACTAGGATTTTACCTCAATTCTAAGTTTTTTAAAGAACTAACATTAGTGAGTTGAGTGACAACAACTTACTTTAATGGCGACAAGTGAAGAGGAAGCAAGACCTAGAGAAACCTTGAACAACGTGCCTTAAGACAACACTTGCAACGCATAAGAATCAGATTCAATCAAATCCTTGACAGATTAGAGAGGCAAGATGTTATAATTATCGGACTACAAAATAGTCAAATTGGTAGAGTTTCTACAAAAGTGCAAGGCAATATAACCGTGATGATAATGATGATGATAACATTTTTAAGGGCATTGATGATAGAGCTTCTAGTGACAGATGTAGTCATGTTAGAATTGGTGGTAGAAGAGGAAGGAGAAATGATAATGTTGATAGAAACTTGGGTAATATCAAGATGAAGATTCCTTCATTTCAAGGCAAAAGTGATCCAGACGTATATTTAGAGTGAGAAAAGAAAGTGAAATTAGTGTTTAATTGTCACAACTACTTTGAAAAAAAGAAGGTAAAACTTGTTGCTGTTGAGTTTATTGATTATGTTATTATTTGGTGGGATGAAATTATTCCAAGCAGGAGAAGAATCAAAGAGAGACCCGTTGACACATGAGAGAAGATGAAATCTATAATGAGAAAGAGATTCATTCCCTTACATTACTATCAAGATTTGTACCAATGATTATAAAGTTTAACACAAGAGTCCAAGATTATGGAGGAATACCACAAAGAGATGGAGATTGCTATGATTCAAGCCAATGTGGAGGAAGGCCGAGAAACAACCATGGCACGATTTTTACAAGGTTCAAATCCAGAAATTGCAAATGTAGCGGATTTGTAACATTATGTGGAGCTTGAAGATACGGTGCATATGTCCATGAAAGTTACAAGGCAACTCAAAAGGAAGAGTTCAATCAATCATGGACAAAGTCATAATTCATCCACTTGGAAATCTAACTAGAATAAAAAAAATGATAAAGTTGTATCAAAGAATAAGACTGAGTTTTTGAAGAATAAAGATCCTAGTTCTCCATTGGTCAAAGATAAAGAACCTATCAATCTTCAAGAAACAAAGATATTAAATGCTTTAAGTGTTTGGGAAGAGGACATATTGCATCACAATGTCCAAATAAAGAATTATGATTTTAAAAGAAAATGATGATATTGAACTGAGAGTGAGTCCGAAGATGATAGTGCCTTGCCACCATTATTGGAAAGTGATGTAGAAGAAGGTGAAGCCCTCATCACTAGGTGTGCCCTAAACGTGCAAATGAAGGAAGAAGATGAAGAACAACGAGACAACATATTTCATATCCGTTGCCACATCAAAGAGAAGGTATGTAGTATGATTATAGATGGGAGAAGTTGCACTTATGTAGCTAGTACTCTCTTGGTTGAGAAATTGTGTTTACTTACCACTAAACATCCTAGACCTTATAAACTATAATGGTTAAATGATTATGGGGAAGTTAAGGTCGTTAAGCAAGTATTGGTTTCATTATCCATTGTTAGGTATCATGATGAGATTCTTTGTGATGTGGTGCCAATGCATGCAAGTCACTTGCTTTTAGGTAAACCATGATAATTTGATAAGAAGGTCATGCATGATGGGTTCAAAAATAAGTATTATTTTATGATGCATGGTAAACTTGTAACTCTTGTACCATTAACTCCTGGGCAAGTATATGAAGATCAATTGAGGATCAAAAATGAAAGTGAAAAAAAGAAAAGATTGTGAGAAAAGAAAGAATGGAAAAGAAAAGGAGTGTGAGAAAATACGAAGTGTAGATGAGAGGAGTGAAAAAAAGAATGAAAAAGGAAAAAAAACTTCAAGAGCGAGAGAGTAAAAAAGTGAGCTTATATGCAAAAGAAAGAGAGATTAAGAGAGTTTTTTATTCTCAACAGCCGATGATTGTACTTTTGTACAAGGAGGCTTATTTTAACACTAACAATTTTAATTCTTTTTTACCTAGTGTTGTTAAATCTCTTTTGCATGATTTTGATGATGTATTTCCTAATGAGGTTCTTGATGGATTGCCACCACTTAGGGGAATAGAGCACCAAATTGATTTCATCCCAAGAGCAACAATTCTTAATAGACCGACCTATAGGAGTAACCCGGCAGAGATAAAGGAGCTTCAAAAGCAAATTGAAGAGTTGATGAGGAAAGGGTACATACGAGAAAGTTTGAGCCCTTGTGTTGTTCCTGTTTTGCTTGTGCCTAAGGAGGATGAAACTTGGAGAATGTGCATTGATTGCAAGACTATCAACAAAATTACGATAAAATATCGTCATCCTATTCCTAGATTAGATGAATGAACTATATGGTTCTTGCATTTTCTCTAAAATTGATTTAAAGTCATCAAATTCGAATGCATGAAAGAGATGAATGGAAAATTGCTTTTAATATGGTTTATACGAATGGTTAGTCATGCCATTTGGGCTAACTAATAATGTACCTAGTACTTTCATGAGATTAATGAACCATATTTTGCGTGCTTTTATTGGAAACTTTGTTGCAGTATATTTTGATGACATCTTGATTTATAGCAAAAATTTAGATGAACATCTAAATCATTTACAAAAAGTTCTATTTATTTTGCGAAAGGAAAAGTTGTATGCTAACCTTCAAAAATAATCTTTTTACACTAGTCAGATTGAGTTTCTTGGTTATATTGTTAGTGCTAAGGAATAACAGTGGATGAAGAGAAGGTTAAGGCTATTCGTGAATGACTAACACCAAAAACTATAAATGAGGTACGTAGCTTTCATGGATTGACTAGTTTCTATAGGAGGTTTGTTAAAAAAATTTAGTATTGTAACTGCACCCTTGATTGAATTTGTTAAAAAGAATGTTGGTTTTCATTGAGATGGGGAACAAAATTCAAATTTCAACTTACTTAAGGAGAACCTAACTTCTGCACTATCACTTGCATTACCTAACTTTGCTAAAACTTTTGAAATTGAGTGTGATACATTAGGAATAGGTATTGGAGTTGTGCTAATATAAAAGGTCAATCCCTTGCTTATTTTAGTGAGAAACTCAATGAAGCAACTTTGAACTATACAATTTACGACAAGTAGATGTATGCATTGGTAAGGGCTTTAGAGACTTGGCAGCATTACTTTTGGCCCAAAGAGTTTGTCATTCACACTGATCATGAATCGTTGAAGCATTTGAAGTGTCAAAGTAAGTTGAATAGACATTATACAAAATCGGTGGAGTTCATTGAGTCATTTCCTTATGTGATCAAGTATAAACGAGATATGAAAAATATTATTACAGATGCTTTGTCTCTAAGATATACCTTGATCTCTATTTTAAATACTAAATTATTTGGTTTTGAACACATTAAAAATCTATATGCTAATGATCCTGACTTTGAAAATATATTTGAAGTTTATGAACATGCTATATTTGGGATGTTTTATAGGCACGAGGGGTTTCTTTTTAGGGTCAATAGGTTGTGTGTGTCTAATTGTTCATTGAGGGAATTATTAATCCAAGAGGCTCATGGTGGAGGACTAATGGGACATTTTGGTGTAAGAAAAACTCTAGAAGTTTTAGTTGAACATTTCTTTTGACCTCACATGAAACGAGATGTAGTCAAGTTTTGGTTGAGCATATCTTTTGGCCTCATGGATTGTATACACCTTTATCAATTCCTAGTGAACCTTGGATAGATATTTCCATGGACTTTGTTATATGTTTGCCTAGATCAAAATGAGGTATGGATTCTATTTTTGTTGTCATGGATAGATTTTCTAAAATGGCTCATTTTATTCCTTGTAGGAAAATAGATGATGCTAACAATAATGTTGATCTATTCTTTAGGGAGATGGTGCAACTTCATGGAGTGTTGAGAAGCATAGTTTCATATCATGATACAAAGTTTCTAAGCTACTTTTGGAAAACCTTATGCGGAAAGTTGGGAACCAAGCTTTTGTTTTCAACAACATATCATTCACAAACAGATGGACAAAATGACATAGTAAATCAAACTTTGTCTACTTTATTACGAGCCATCATTCAAAAGAATTTAAAAGGTTGGAAAGATTGTTTACCATATGTTAATTTTTTTTTATAATAGATACATACATTTTACTACTAATTTTTTACCTTTTGAAGTGGTATATGGGTTCAATCCCTTAACTTAGTTGGATTTGTCACCTTTGCCTATCTTTCTTAGCATGCTAGTTTATATGGCACAAGAAAACTGAGTTTGTGAGGCAAATGCATGAGAAAGTTGGGTTGCAAATTAAAAAGAGGACCGAATAATATGCTACGCAAGCCAACAAGGGACGAAAGAAAGTGATCTTTAAACCAAAAGATTGGGTTTGGGTTCATATGAGAAAGAAAAGATTTTCTGCTAAACGTCGTACTAAGTTGCATCCACGAGGCGATGGACCATTTTAAGTCATTGCTCGAATCAATGATAATGCCTACAAGCTTAACTTACCAGGTGAGTATAATGTAAGTGCTACATTTAATGTTTCTGATCTTTCTCCCTTTGATGTAGGTAATCAAGATTCGAAGACGAATCCTTTTAAGGAGAGGGGGGATGATGGAGTCAAACAAAGTGAACAAGTTTCCCAACATGCTAATATATATCATGCTTAACCCACTCTAGATGTTGTTGATGATCCATTACGCATCAATGGAGGCCTAATTACAAGGGCTAAGGCTAAGAAGATGAAGGAAGCACTTAATGTGCTAATTGAAGATGGGAAGACCAAAGTTATAATTGAAGAAGGTTTGACCAAGAGCAAGTCATACAGCTTAGTCAACCGAATTCAAGCCTTAGATGGGCTTAACTAGCCATTTAAGTCTCATATTTATGTAGTAGAGATATATAGGCTCAATTTCTAGCTTTATTTGAGTTGTAATGATGCCATAAGCTTAAAATGGCTAAGTAGTCTACATAGGCTTTTACTAAATGGGTTTTCTTTTAGCCTTTTAGGATTTTTAAGTTACCCTATAGCTATAAATAAATGGGGTGATGGTTACACATGTATCTTTTGGCAATTTTGAATTTAAAGTATAGTGAGGCTCTCACTTGTTGGTTCTTCATTGAACTAGAACTATCAAGGCATCCCCTTGTGGTGTCTTTCCTCTTCCTCTATACCAAGGTTCAGTTTTCCTATGTATTAGGTCGAGGTTCTATTCATTCTTCTTATTAATTTAGACTTTCCTTCGTTCTTTCTTCAATTTATTATGAGTTCTTGAGATTTTTTTCTTATCGGTTCACATCAACTTCTAAGGTTCCTTCGTAAAGCTCTAGGAGTTTATTCCAAAATTCTTTTGCCGAATTGTATTTACCAATGCTATTCAACTTTAACACACTTAGTAAATGGTATTCAACCTTACCATTTGTAGTGAAGTCCTCCCATTTTCCATTGATAGGTATCATGATGAGGTGCTTTGTGATGTAGTGACAATGTATGCAGGTCATTTTATTTTAGGTAGATCATGACAATTTAATAGGAAGGTCATAAATGACGGATAGACAAGTATATGAAGATCAATTGAGGAGCAAAAAAATAAGAGTGAAAAAAATGGATGTGAAAGAAAAAAGATTGAGAAAGGAAAATAGAATGGCAAAAAAAGAAAAGAAAAGGAGTGTGAGAAAAGAAAAAATGAGGATGAGAAGAGTGAAAAAAATTGAAAAAGAAAAAAAATTCAAAGCAAGAAAGAAAAAAAGAGAGCTTTTATGCAAAAGAAAGATATGCTAAAAGAGCTTTCAACAACCGATGATTGTACTTTTGTACATGGGAGGCTTATTTCAACACTAACAATTTGAACTGTACCTAGTATTGTTAAAATCTTTTGTAGGAATTTGATGATGTATTTCTTGATAATGTTCCTGATGGATTGCCATCACTTAGGGGAATAGACACTAGATTAATTTCATCCCAGGAGCAATAATTTCTAATCGACCACCCTATAGGAGCAATCCCAAGGAGATAAAGTAAATTCAAAAGCAAGTTGAAGAGTTGATAAGAAAAGGATATGTCTAAGAAAGTTTGAGTCCTTGTACAGTTCCTATTTTGTCTGTGCCTAAGAAGGATGAAACTTGGAGAATATGCGATGATTACAAAACTATCAACAAAATTACAGTAAAGTATCATCATCTTATTCTTAGATTCGATGATATGCTAGATGAACTAAATGATTCTTACATTTTCTCTAAAATTGATTTGAAGTTGGATTATCATCAAATTCACATGCGTGAAAGTGATAAATGAAAAACTACTTTTAAGACAATTTATGATTTGAACGAATGGTTAGTCATACCATTTGAACTAACTAATACACCTAGTACTTTCATGAGATTACTGAACCATATTTTGCGTATTTCTATTAGAAATTTTATTATAGTATTTTTTGAAATTTTTGTAAATAATTGAGATGCTTATTTAAGTTTTTGCTAAAAATCAAGATGTCATCAAAATATACTACATTAAAGTTCCCAATATAAGCACGCAGAATATGGTTCATTAATCTCATGATAGTACTAGGTGCATTAGTTAGTCCAAATGACATAACTAGTCATTAGTACAAACTATACCTCATCTTAAAAGTAGTTTCTCATTCATCACCCTCACGTATGTGAATTTGATGATAACCAATCAATTTTAGAGAAAAATGCAAGAATTATATAGTTTATCTAGCATATCGTCTAATCTAGGAATAGAGTAATGATACTTTACCATAGATTGCACATTCTCCAAGTTTCATCCTTCTTAGGCACAAGCAAAATAAGAATTGCACACGAACTCAAACTTTCTCAAATATACCCTTTTCTCATCAACTCTTCAACTTACTTTTAAAGTTCCTTTATCTCCTTAGAATTGCTCTTATAGGCTGTTCGATTTGGAGTTGTTGCCCCTAGAGTGAAATCAATCTAGTGCTCTATTTTCCTAAGTGTTGGAAATCCATCAGGAACATCATCAAGAAATGCATCATCAAATTCCTATAAAAGAGATTTAAAAATATTAGACAAAGTAGAATTAAAATTGTTAATGTTGAAATAAATGTCCTTATACAATAAAAGTACAATCAACATTTATTGAGAATAAAAAGCTCTCTTAATCTCTTTTCCTTTGTATAAAAGCTCTCTTGTTTCTTCTCTTGCTCTTGAAATTTTTTTATTTTTTAATTTTTTTCCCAATCTTCTCATCCTCACTTTTTCATTTCTCACATTCCTTTTCTTTTCTTATTTTGTCATTCTTTTTTTCCCAATCTTTTTCCTCTCACATTCATTTTTTCCCCTCTCATTTTTGATCCTCAATTGATCTTCATTTACTTGCCTAGGAGTTAATGATACAAGATGCTGGAGTTAAAAATGGAGATCAGGTTGTGACTCAATAAGCTAATGATGGGATCAAACTAAGACCATAGAAGAAAAGGAGTATCCCACTCTAGATATTGTTAGCAATCTATTATGCATCAATAGAGGCTTAATTACAAGGGCTATGGCTTTAAAGATGAAGGAAACACTTAATGTATTAATTGAAGATGTTAATATCAAAGCTACAATTGAGATAGATTTGACTAAGAACAAGTTAAGCAGCTTAGTCAACCTAATTCAAACCTTAGATGAACTTAATACTCTTTTAAGTTCATTTCTATTTTTGCATGTTCAATTTCTACTTTTATTTGAGTTGTAATGATGACTTAAGTCTAAACTAATTATAGTCTACATATGTCTCTTTTAAATGGGCTTTTGGCTTTTTAGGGTTTCTAAATCACCATAAAACTATAAATAAAGGGGGTGGTAGTCACACATATATCTTTTGACTTTTATTTTTCAATCTAAAGCATAATGAAGCTCTCACTTGTTGGGTCTTCATTGAACTATAACTTATTAATACATCTCCTTATTCGTTCAAGGACTTATCAACCTCAATCCTAACATTGTGATGTCATTCTATCTTCTATATCAAGGCTCGTGCTTTCTTAAGCATTGGGCCAAAAAAAATTTTCATCCATCTTATCGATTTAGAATTTCCTTCTTTCTTTCTTCAATTTATTGTGAGTTCTTGAGACATCATTCTCCTTGGATTCACATCACACGAGTTATAAGTTTATCATGCATCAAAAAAGAATATTTATTTTTGAACTCATGCTTGACCTTCTTATCAAATTGTCACAGTCTACCTAAAAGCAACTGACCCACATGCATACATCACAAAATACCTCATTATGATACCTAGCAATAGAAACCAACACTTGCTTATTCACATTAACTTCTCTGTACTCATTCAACCATTGTAGTTTATAATGTCTAAGATGCTTAGTGGTAGGTAAACTTAATTTCTCAATCAAGACAACGCTAGCTATATCAGTGCAACTTTTCCCATCTATAATCATCCAATATGCATTGTCTTTGATGTGACAGCGAGTATGAAAGATATTGTCTCATTGTTCTTCATCTTCTTCCTTCGCTTGCACATTTAGAGCATGCCTAATGACAAGAACTTCACCTTCAACTGGATACTCCTCTCTATCCCTTTCCATCAATGACGACAATGTACTATCATCATTCGACTAACTTTCAATTTCAATATCACCATTTTTTTCAAAATCAGAATTCTTTTGTTTGGACATTGTAATGCAATATATCCCCTTCCTAAAGACTTAAAGCATTTAATTTCTCTATTTCTCAAAAATTGGATAGGTTCTTTTTTTTTGACAAAAGTAGAACTTGTATTCTTATTCTCAAAAAACTCAATCTTACTCTTATAAGCAACTTTATCATCTCTTTTGCCCTAACTAGTTTACTAAGTAGATGAATTAGAACCCTGCCCATGCTTGGTTTGGTTGAACCCTTCTTTTTTGAGTTGTCTTTCAACTTTCATAGACATATGCACCATATCTTCAAGCTCCACATAATGTTGCAAATCTACTACATTTGTATTTTTTAGGATTCAAACCTTGCAAAAATCATGTCATAGTGCTTCTCGATCCTCCTCCACATTGGTCTGAATCATAATAATCTCCATCTCTTTGTGATATTCCTCCACACTCTTAGACCATTGAGTTACATCTTGTAGTGGTTGGTACAAATCTCAATAGTAATGAGATGGAATGAATCTCTTTCTCATAATAAATTTCATCCCCTCCCAAGTATCAACTGGTCTCTCTCGATTTCTTTTCCTGCTTAGAACAATTTGATCCCATAAAATAATAGCATAATTAAATAAACTCAACAGCATCAAATTTTACCTTTTCTCTTTAGAATAATTATGACAATCAAACACTAATTCTATTTTCTTTTTCCACTCTAAATATACTTCTAGATCACTTTTACTTGAAAATGAAGGAATCTTCAATTTAATATTTCTTAAGTTTCTATCAACGTAATCATTCATCCTTTTTCTTCAATCACCAATTCTACCATGACTAGATCTGCCACTAAAAACTCCATCATCAATGTCTTCAGAAATACCATCTTCATCATCATTGTCGTCACGATTATTTTAATAAAATAATTTATTAAATTATTAAATATAATTTATTAATTTAAAATAAAGTATTTCTTTTAAATTTATAAGTATTTAAATTAAAATTTATTAAATTAATTAACTCAATTTCAATTAAGTTTCACGATACATTCCAATTAACTCAGTTTTAAAATCGAAGGGTAATCATTAAAAAATTGCTCATTAACCTCTATAATCATAAAAAATCTTAGACTGCTGAGGTAATCACATTTTGAATTTATAACCCATTTGTTAACATTTTACTAGTGTAGTGATGATGCTGCATTACTTGAGAATCGATCATAACATAAATCAAACAAGATTATCGTTGATAAACTTAGATAGGTAACCAAGGTTATTAATGATATACCTAAATCAAACACACCCTAAGGATATTTGTGAGTAACCAATACTAAAAATCTCGACGAAGCTGAGGCAATGCCCTCTCCCGTCATGGCCAACTGCAGCTTCTCAATTTACTTCCTCATAGATAATCATGGGGCCGACCGTGTGAGGCCGCTGGGTGGTGAATTCCACCTTTTGCTGAAGTGAGTAACCAATACAAAAAACCATAACAAAGGTAGGTATCTTTTATGGGTTGGCTAATTTCTATAGAATGTTGGTTATGAGCTTTAGTACATTACCTTGAATGAAGTTGCAAAATAATCTTGAATTTTATGGGATCATGAGCAAGATTTAGATTTGAATTTACACCATTACTTGCAACTTGATCTTACTAAAAATTTTTAAATTGAATGTGATGTTTCAAGAGTAGATATTGAAGTCGTGTTAATGCAAGAAGGTCAATATTTTGCTTATCTTAGTGGGAAGCTCGAAGCAACATTCAACAATCCAATTTATAATAAGAACATGCATGCTTTGATGAAGACCTTGAAAACTTGACAATATTACTTAAGGCCCAAAGTGTTTTTCATAAGGATCTTTGAACTCGAGGGTTTAGTTTGTGTCCATTTGAGAAAGAATACATCTAAGCTAAATGTGATACTAAATTGCATCCACAAAGAGATGAACCATTTCAAACATGACATTCCAAGTGAGTAGAATGTGTTACATTTAATGTTTTTGATATTCCTCGTGAACCGGTTCTTCCTTCCAAAGAAAATTAAAACCGAACCGGAGAGATCTCGTCCATCGGAGACGACTTAATCTCATCCAACAGTTCTAATATATTCTCTTCGAATCTTCTTTATTTATTTTGATCCAATGGATGCAACTTGATCTAATCCCACGGATACAAGCTGATCTCATCCATAAACTCATCCTACGGTCGAGAACTAATCTCATCCAACGGTTGAGATTAAATCTCATCCGACGGCTGAGAACTAATCTCATCCGTTTGATTGC
>JBBMKF010000046.1:2334213-2346813 GCA_037834155.1 Curcuma caesia | reverse complement strand
CGACCTCAGCAGCTAAGAGGGATCAGAAACCAAAAGCATCTAACCCATCGAATGATGTCATCTCCAGGAGATTAGACTCTTCGATCATCAGCAATTCATTTGTCAGAATTGGAATCCGACAAGTGTAACAAAACAAATGACCAAAATATGAAGAAGAATGTTGAGGACAAAATTGTAAACATAATGGGTTTGGATGTAAATATATCAATTTGATTGGTAGATGTCAAAAAAAAAACAAAAAAACAATATAATATCTTTAGCGCCTCGGCTAATTGTTTAAATTTATCTCCTCTGTCAAAGTTAATAGCAATTGTTAGATACCCTCCGGGCTACAGTAGAGTAATAACAATGTTTTGATAATTTTAAGATTTATAGTTTTGAATTTATTTGATCATTGGTGAAAAATTTCCGTAGAGTTAAATTGGTCATCTCTAAAATTAATTAATTTAAAAAATTAAAAATCTAAATTATCAAAAAAAGATTATTATATTATTTGTATGTCTGAAAAAAAAGGATGAATAGTTTATATACAAATAAAACATTTCTCTTTCCCAGATTTAAAATTAGTATAAGATCAAAATATGAACTAACTCATTTCAATTGTGATATAAGCACAATAAAAATAAAAAATTATAATTTTTAAAGATAATAATATTATTAATTGACTTCGCAAAATATGAATTAACTCTTCTCAATTATGATATAAGCACAATGAAAATAAAAAATTATAATTTTTAAAGATAATAATATTATTAATTGACTTTGCGAAAAGTTCGAGTTAAACTCGAGCTCGATAAGATTTTTAATAAATAAATTTAAATATTTTTTATAAATAATAAATAAATTTGAACATGACTAAACTCAGTTAGACTTAAACTCTAGATGTGGTTTAGCAAATATCTCTACATACGGTGGAGCAAATATGTTTTTTACATTTCTTGTGAATACATACCTCACAAATCTTGGATGGCCTCTCTCTTTAATTCATCAAAGACACTAAACTTTTAAGTTTCTCCATACCCACACCTTTTGAGTTCACCCTATATTAGACCATCAGGCTATTAGGCAAATGATCTCCATGACTACAATGACAATTACTAATGCACTTCATTCTAAAGTGTCTAAGTGAAAAGGCAAAAATCTAGAATCTCCTAGTCGAGTACTTCTCTGACGTCGATGGTTGAATGTTTCGCTTGTTTGTCATATAAAAATAAAAAGATTTTCTTGTCCAAAGTCAACACGAAATCAAAGGGTGTCAGTCTAGTCCCAGCAAGGACCCTCGGATACTTAAGTTAGATGACAAAAGAAAAAAAATAATAGAATTGTAGTAGATGTATGTATGAAAAAGTGAGCATACCCCTTCTTCTTGTTATCACCCTTCTTTTATAGCTTTTGTGTAATAACATTCTTTATGACACTTAAATCCTTCTCTTGAAATGATCATATTCCTAATTATTTCTTTGTTTTGCAACGGCTTCATGATCTCCTTTCCCAGTAATGCATCCTCGGTAATTAAACTTCGTCAATATTAGCTGCTATTATTACATCTGACATTCTCCTAAACCTTCATCTACGTATCCAAAATTGTGATACAGCAGGTTGTTTGATTTTGAGTTGATTTCCCAAGCATTGTAAGACTCCAAACTCGATTTTCGATTGCTCTCTAACTTTGACACCATTTCTCGAGTACCCATCGACTCCAAACTCGATTCTCGAGTGCTTTTTGAATGTGACTCTACTTCGTGAGTATCCATCGATTCTAAACCTATTCTTGAATGCTTTTTGACTCCAACTCCGCTTCTTGAGTACTCATCGACTCCGAACTTATTCTCAAGTGCTTTCTAACTCCGACTCCGCTTCTCAAGTATCAATCAATTTTGAACCCATGTGTCAAGCCCATTTCATGACAAGCCCTACTCGAGCTGCCCATCCCAAATAATTACAGAGTATTATTAGTCACCCTCCACCCCAGTCAGATGGTATATCTTGAAGAGTGTAACTATAGAATCTGAATAGTTGCACAATCATCGGACTATTATATGTCGAAATCTAAATCTGATTAAATATTTAAACAACTATGTATTTATCAGTCCTCTCCACGCCAGAATCCCATTTAATTGAAGAATCTAAAATCCAAAATGATTACGTGTTTAGCGGAGGCAATCCACATTGAGAATCCGATCATATCATAATTTGCTTTATTATCCGTGACCCTATAAATATCTACCATCAGATAGACTCAAGATCCACACAATCCGTTTGCCTTTTTTGACGCAACCCTCTTCTTCTGCCTTCAAATACCCAACCCTAATCTCTCTCTCCCACTATTTCTCCATCCGGCTTCCATTCTTTGCTTCTTCTCTAACAACCAATCATCTCCTCTCTTTAGTAAGTACTTGCCTTCGTTCTCCGATCTTCTTCTTCTCCTCCCATGACCTTCTCTTCTCATTCAAAAATCAAAACCACCTTTGTTTATTCCCCTAGCTTTGAAACCTTTGAGAGTAAAATGAACTTGACCCATCCTTTCTCCATCCACAATTATTACTACATTGTGGAAGGAATCCAACTGCCACTTCCTAAACCCTTGGATTGCCCCCACCAACCCCCCTCCGACGTTGCAACTTTCTTTGTGGGCCAATTCAAAGGAGGGCTTTGCCTTCCTATCCCTTTTATTTATATCCATTTGTCTATCTTTTTCAAAATCCCTTAGAATCAACTCACTCTTAACTTCTTTCAAATTCTCGTCGAGACTATCATCATCTTCAAATATCTTGACCTCCCTGTATCACCCCTTCTGTTTCATTATTTTTATCAACTAAAAATGGCAGAACCAGGAGCCTTTTGTTTCACAAGTCACCGCAATTGCCAATTTTTAACTAATATGCCCTCTTCTCACAAGAGATAGAAAAACTTTTTCTTCTTCGCCCACTTGAGTTCCCCTCTCCCTTTTCCCTCTATTTGAGCAACTGAACTCTCCCTCTTCCCGATGTGAAGATCGTTGAGCCCATTGCCACTTTGCTGCCACTATTCAAGCTCTACAAAATAAGAGATATAGTATCTCTATTCTCCTAGATGATCATCTCTTATCCCACTTTGAGATCTCCCCCTTCAAATCTACTAAACCATAACGAATAGATGCTTTATTAATTGCCCTTGTTAACATTGTTTTGTTTCCTTCTTACAACTTTTTTTTTGTGTTGTAGAAAATGTAATGCAGTTTGCAATGGACAAGTTTCTTTCTAAGAGAAAGAGAGAAGCCTCTAGTGAATCGTCTTAGCCTAGTTGATTCAGCAAACGCTTTGCATTAGCCAACCCATTTTTGCCAAAAGCCTCAAGTTAGATATAGTGATCGAAGAACCTAGATAGCCTCCATCATAATCCATATAGATGATAGCGACATGACTCCTCCTATTCTTCCTTCTTCTGAGCTGAAAGAAACTAAGCCCACTCTAACTAAATCTGCTTCAATCCCCACTAGGTTGGCCTCTCACTCTCGTACCTTAATCACCAGCCCAACCCATTCTTATTCTGACTTATCATCCGGGGACAATCATTTCTTGTGTTCTATCTTCTCCAAAAGTGTCGATCTCAAATCTATCACCTTTAAAAGCTCTGTAGTTCCCGAACCAATATTTATTCCAACTCAATAGCCCCTACTTCTCCTATCCTCGAACCCATGATCCTAGATATGGTTATTTACTTGTCTCCTAATGAGTTATCTACCCATGTCCTGCCTGAAATTCAATCTCCTCACTCTGATTCTCAAGAGTATTTTACACATCGATCCTTTGATGAGTTGTGTATGCAACACCTGTTAGATTTGAGGGGTGTCCTAAGACAATCGCCTTATGATTATACTATTTATTGGATAAATAGTAATTTACTACTTGAGTGCACATTTAGCTGATCTTGCTGGTTGAAGATTTTGGATATTGAGAGTTAATCATGGATACTAGTTAAAGGTAACCAGTTCATTGGAGTGACCTGCTTTGAGACTTCATATGATTCTATACATATGACAATGAAGATCTCAGTGCATCTTAAATATGAGTTTCCTTTGACTTGCGGTATTCAAGTCACCTTGATCATGGAGGCTTATACTTTGACATCTAAAGAAAACATCTCTGAAGAGGTGTGGACCCGAGATTATTGAGTATAAGTCGAAGTGTTTGAATAGCCCACTAAGGATTCATTGCTCCTTGAAAAAAGAGATGTATACCCTATGGCCACTTGTCAGGATTATTACTAAAAGTCTTTGGTAAAAATTTTACATGTTAAGAGTATGACACTCTTAGACACGTGAATAAGTAACTTGAATCCACAGGACAAGAAAGCTAACTTGGGCTAGGTGTGACGTAGTCGCCTAGTGAAGACTGACACACATAGATCATGTCCTGAATCAAGCGGATATAAAACGGTGAAAGGAACGAGGCACGTCTCATTATAACTACTGAAGGGTTTAGAAATATTTTACAATCAATCGTTGATTTTTTAATCAATTGGGATCATGATATACTACTAGGTGTCACTCATAATTGTTCCATAATTAATGGTTAATTACGGACAGTCATCATAATCGGAAACTTATTGGGTCACATGCACTATAAGTTATCTAAAAGACAAAATGAGTTTGAGAATTAGATTTTCAGAATGAGAGAAATAAAGTCTAGTTGGATCAGACAAAGGATAAAATGATGAAATTCATCTTATGAAGACAAAATGAACGAAATTGATTTCGTTCAAATTAGAGGTCATTTGATTATTAAACCAAATGATTCGATTTTAAACCAAATTGAATCAACTTGATTTAGTTCGTGATGGAAGATGTTTCGATAAAATGGAAGTGATGAGGGGTTTCATCTTAAGAAGACGAAATGAACAAAATTGATTTGTGTCAAATCGGAGGTCATTTGGTTAGTGAACCAAACGATTTGGTTTTGAACCAAAATAAATTTGATTTGTTATAGTGTCTGGTCCGGTTTGCTACAATAAATCCTAAATTAATATAGTCTGATTTGTTTCTTTTTGGTTTTCTTCTCTAGTTCAGCCCAAAAACCCTAATCACGTGAAAAGTCTTATAGCTTCTCTCGTGTGGGTGAATCACAATAAAAACAAAGGAGGAAATAGGGCTTCCTTTCGCCCCGTGGGTGCACCATCGTCCATGCCTCCCGTGCGCACGAGGGTGTTGCCGAATCGGAGAGTCGCCGCCGTCGATCACGTGAGAAGCGATCCCGACTCTGTTGATCATGAGAATCACGAGAAAATAGAGGGCGCGGATGCTTCGTAGGTTGTGGACTTGCCGACGGCTTCACCGACTATGGACCTGCTGGATGCTTTGATGGTCAAGGGAGAAAGAAGTTGGTGGCATCTCCTCGCTCCCAGTGTCGGTTGCCGATCTTGATCATTTCCCCCCAAGCTTGTCTACACGACGCCACCCCTATTCTTCTCTGAAGAAAACCCTAGCTGATCATAATTTCCTAGAAAGAAAAGAGAGCTCGCAGCGGAAAGTGCTTGGCAACCGAAACCCTACCGGCGTCTTCCTCTACTCTAGGTTGTCGCGCGCCATCTGCTCCGCCCAGTTTCGCCGGCCATGTGGGAGAGAAGCAAGAGCCCAGATTACCCTATTCTAGCCGTGTGGGGGAGAAGTAGGAGCCCAGATTGCCTTGTTTTGGCTGCGTGGGAAACGAGGGAGCCGCTGTCGAATTACCCTATTTTGGTCGCATGGGAGAAGAGGGAGAACGTTGTCGGATTGTATTAGGTTTTGTTGTCGAAACTCTGTGCAATCACAAGAAATTATTTCCGATCATTGGACAAATTATTTGGACGTTGTCAATCAATCATGGTCGTCTGAAGACCATCAACCATGACTACGAAAACTTGTGAAGTTTTGAAAATCGTTCCATCAACGTCGGAAAAATTCCGACCATTCGCCCTAAATCAGAGGTCAAAGGTTGATCATCGAAAACTACACCGAAAATACGATTTTCGATGATAGTTAGAAAAATCTCAAAAAACGATCGTGATAACCATTGTTGTGCGGGTTTCCAGAATTAAACTTTTCTCTCGAATTGATAGTTATCGATCATCGACTAGTACCAAAGATGATGACGTAACCCATGGTTTCGGAAGTTGTCTAGACTAGAACTTGACGTGGATCACCAGTAGAGGCAGGACTTCGACAAGGACCGCTTGATTGATGTCAACTTCGCTCAACGTCATCAAAAACGTACACATAAAATATTTACTATTTTATAAAATTTTAATTTCTTATCATATCCTATACTCTGTTATTTTCTGTATTTGTATGCATGTATTGTAATAATTAGGTATAATTATTTATTTATTTCCGTTGCACATGTTTGTAAAGCACATTTTAGTAATGTTTAAACATGTTATTTTTAGTAATGTTTAAACACTTAAGATCCCATCCTCACATTTTACCAAGTAGATATACTAATATCTTATATAATACAACAGCAACCAAGTTTTATCCCACTATGTGAGGTTAGCTATATGTATCCTTTTACATCATTAGAACACTATTCTCTACTATATCATCATTTATATTTAAATAAATTTTATCTTATTTTATTATTATTAATTAAATCTTTTTTTATCTTCCGCTTCCTCGTTTAATGTACACATTTATCATAATTTCACATCGCTTAACTGGAATATTTATTGATCATCTATATACATATTTGTATCATTTTAAATGTGTCTTTCAAAATTTTTCCTCAATAGGTGCAACACTGACTTTCTCTCTAATATTTTCATTTTTTATCCTGTATATCCTTATCTTAGTGTCACCCTTAAAAATCAATCATGAGATGATTGATTTGAGACTTTCGTATCATATTTTAATAAAGATAACATTTAATATTTATTATATTTTCTTTAAAAATCTATACCAATTTGAACAAATATAATAATATCCTACAATGATAGGTACGATTTTATAACATATCAATTATTTGAATTACTTATGAGAGACTATAGAGAACATACTCTTAATTATCCCTAGTCAAATATGATAGACAAGGGTAATATTAATGCATTGAGACTAGTATATAGGTTAACTGATGACTTAATCGAAATCCCATATTAAAATTTAGAGTTTGGTAGTCCTTCGTTTGAGGGGAGTACTGTTGGGATTACAATCGAAATCCCATATTGAAATTTAGAGTTTGGTTTCATTTTAGTATAACTAAAATAAACTAGGCCTAAGTTTAAGTCTGAAATTGAATTAATGAGTTAATCTAATTGGATCTTAAACATATTAGATTAATGAATTAATATGATTGGATCTTAAACATATTAGATTAATGAGTTAATCAAATATGAGTTTAAGTTTTTCAAATAAGCTCAAACCAAATAATGCCTATGGTTTTATATCCACGTTCGTATTTTCGTTTACATATTGGATATGTATGAAAATAAAATAAAAAGAAAATGTCTTATTAAACGAGATAGCAATTTTCGAACATGATCTTATCTGATAAGATCGTGTCAACCCTAAAAGTTAGAGTTCGATTTCCTCTTTATATAGTAGCTAGCACTACGGCGTAGAGGACAGAAAATTCTCCAATCATGCTTGTGAGACGGGCGGCGACTGTGCTCATGTGGATACCATAGAGGCATAAATATATTAATCGCGCTTAGATCGACTACACTCTCCATATCCACAAACATTTTACGTATCAAGAGATATCTTTCTATACAAACGATTAATCTTGAATTTGCATGGATCTCTGGTGAGTTCCTCTTCCGCTGTGTTTTATGTTGGTTTGCGCTTCAGAACCCAACACTTTGTATGTCAGCACATCTACCTTAATATCTTCATCTCTATAACTTTCATCTTCTACTCATATACTCAAGTCATAGCCTAATATTTACCTTCATATAACATAAAAGTTTAACCGTCGTTTTGTAAAATTTTCCTTTAAGTCTTAGAGATACTTTACGATTATAAAGAACATTTAATGTTCTTCTTCATTTCAATCATTTTGTTTTTATTCTATATAAGACATCTTTCAATCTCTCCATCTTTTTATAAAAATTATCCTAAATATTTGAAGCTTTCAACTATAGACAACTTGTTATCTCCTATCTTAACAATTGTCTCATTACGTCTAATATTACTAAATTTAAATTTCATATATTTTGTCTTTACTCTATAACTTAAAATCTTTCACTTCTAACATTTTCCATCAAGATTCGAATTTAGCATTTACTCCTTCACATGTTTTATCTACCAAAATAATATCATCTGCAAACAACAAGCATCACAGTATCATATCTTGGATGTGTCAAGTGAGTTCGTCCTTCCTTAGTCTTTTTTCTATTACTCTTTTTCAAAATTTCATAGTGTGAGTCAATAATTTAACACTTATAGTTTGTATAATTTTGTACGTCTCTTTTATTTTATATAAAGGAACAAAAGTATTTATCCTCCATTGATCAGGCATTTTTTTCAGTTTTAATATTAGGTTAAATAACTTCGTAGGTCATTTAATATCTTATTTCCCTAGACACTTCCATATCTCTATTGGAATATTATCTAGTCCAACTAATTTTCCATTTTGTATCCTATTTAAAGCTTATTATACTTCTGTAGTTTGAATTATGTGATAAAAATTTAAATTTCTATATTCATTTAACCTACCTAAATTGTCGAAGTTAAGTTTATCATCTAAACCTTCATTAAAAAGTTGATGAAAATAGTTCTTACATCACGTATTTATTTCCTCATCATTTAATAGTACTATATTGTATTCATCTTTAATATATCTTATTTGGATAAGATCTTATGTCTTCCTCTCTCTCGATTTAACTATTCTGTAAATCTCTCTTTCCCGTTCTTTTATATTAATTGTCGATATAAGCGTTCAAAAGTTTCATTACTAATATCTTATACAATTATTAATAAAAATGATGAAGTACTTTATTCCACCTCTTGTTTGATTGAACTTGTCATTGTGAATTAGTACAAAATATATTGTACTCTTTTCCACCTGGTGGTAAAGTCAACTTGGTAAATTTAGCTTTTATATAAGTCTCGCATTAAATCTTTGTAATAATCTCATTTTACTAATTTGTGAAAAGTATTATAATTATCATGTTCTAGGCATTCATGCTAAAGATAGTAAGACAAATAAATAAAAGTTGAAGTTTATTAATAAGTAATACCTTTCCTTTATCAGAATAATTTGTACTTTAAACAATCCTCTTTGTAACATTTTGTTAGCTTCAAATGTCAACTTCATGTTGATATTAACTAGTAGGGATCGGAAAATAAGGTTTTATATACATTAAAGACATTTAGGATGTTGATCAAATTTAGTTCTCTACTAAGAACATCTTTAGTACAACCCTACCTAATCCCACAATCTTAAATTTGGATGAGTTGCTCATATAGAGAGCTCTCATCTAGAGACTAAAATGTAGGAAGAGATTCTTTCATTGTCAAGATGTATGGGCATATCGTGTCCACCAACCAGTAACTAAGGGTATCAACCAAGTTGCCCTTAAATACCATTGTGGTAAACATAAGGTCAGATATTCCATTTGCAAGTGTCTCCCTCTTAATGTTGTGCACATTATTTTCAGTTTTTCCTTTTAGCCCTTGGCACTTTAGTCATGTTTCCTTGGAACTTTTTGCTTATATAGTGTTACCCACCATTAAAGTAGCTCCTCTTTTTGTTGGGTTCTTAGTATTACCATGTTAGCCCATGAATTCATCAAAAAAGTCATTTGGTTTTCTTCTCAGACTTCTTATTATGCTTTATTCATAATTAGACAATTTAAAATCTTTATCGCGATATATTTCTTGAAGTCTTTCTATATTATTGGTAGATTCTCGATGATCACAGACATGTGAGAGGATTCATAAAATTTCCTACATCTCTAGAATCTAAAATCCACCAACTTGAAGTCCAAGAATTTCCTAACTCTAAATTTCTTTAAACTAGCAACCTTCACTATGCTCTTTTTGTAAAGCAACTCCACAAATCTTTGGTCGTCATCGTTAGGCTATAGACAGTGTATGGACCATCGTCTAACTCATTGAGGATGTAGTTCTTAGGAAGTCCTTTCAAGCAAGTGACTAAAGTCATCAAACGGGTCAACCCATGGCGAGACAAGTCAACCTGCCAAAAACCTGTCATATAGCAGAGTTGGGCGAGCTAGCTGACCAACTTGACAGGTTAGAAAATCTCCAACCTAAGACAGGTTGCGATTTAGACAGATCAACCCACGGGTCTGTTAAAAAAATAAAAAAGTAGAAAATATTGAAATTTTAAGTTTGGATGGTAGTTTAAAAGAGTCAAGTTAAAATTTTTAAATTTGAATTGTGGTTTAGACGAGTTAAACCCACTAGTCCATTGAGTTTTTTACTTTAATTTTAAATTTTGAAAAAAAATAAATTTTCTCAACCCGTGTGTCAACCCAAATCCACCACGAGACGACCCACGCGAATCGCGGACCCTAGGCGGGTCGAACCACCTGAACTCATCTTAAAATGGATTGATAAAATTTCAACCCAACCTACTTAAATTGTTTGGCAGAACGGACCAATCCGATGGACCTAATCCAAATTGACGGCTCTACAAGTGGCATCGTTTGCAAGAATTCCATATGGTCAGATAGAATACCATAATTTGTTGTTGCTTCTTGAAATTGAACCTAAGAATCTCTAATTTATCCCGTATGGAATATAGATCCATAGTCACCATGGCCATCGATATCGTCTAAACAACATTAATGATGTAGTGTGTCTCCTGCAGACGATGGGATCATTGAATTGTTTGATAGCTTAGCTCGATGGGGCAATGAGATGACAGTATAGATCACAACTCTTTGATTAGTTGTCGCACCCCTTCAACAATCGTGAATTTTGTCATTCGTTTATTTGATTTTACTTTTTTATAAAGGATTAGTATGCAGCAAAAATTATAAAATAATAAATAAAAGAACAATCACAAAAAGAAGAAGACACACAAACCACATTTTACACAGTTTGAAACCCTTAGTTCCTAATCCACGGCTTATGACCCTTCGATGGACAACCCTTGTAACATTGTTATCTTTTTTTCTTTCTAGACACCTTCTAGAGCCAGAGAAATATCTTATAGTCTTTGTTCTTACAACAAATACAAAGCACACAAAAAATATAATAAAAACAACCATAAGCGATAATAGAAAAGTTACAAAAAAATCTTTGTAGATCACTTTTTGGTCGTTGTAGATTGTTGTAGATTTGCTAAGTAGACCCTGAATGCAACAACACTTCCCATGGAACCGAACATAAGCAATTGTGTCAAAATCAAGCTTGCTATTTGTTTTTGACGGACTAAAATTGCGTCTTAGTAGATCAAAACCACCCACAAAGGCCGCCTTATCTGGATTTGGACTTATTCTATTGCTGACCGAGTTTTAATCAACTAAAATGTCACATCAGTCAACTAAACTAGATAAAATTCGAGACTTATTTTTCTGTTGCCACTTTATTCAACTAAACTATTATTTTTGATTGACTAACCATTATAGTCGACTAAAATGTCACCTTTGGTCGACTAAACTAATAAAATTCAAGACCAAAGATTTTGTTGTCATTTTGATCAACTAAATTGTTGTTTTTTGTAGACTAGACCAATTGAAATTCAAGTCATAATCTTCTATTGCAAATTTGGTCTACTAAATTGGCACTTTTGGTCTAAAATGTCAATTTGAGTTGACAAAAATTCTAATTTTGGACAAAATATAAACCATCTTAATTTTCACACTATGATGTTCAAACCTACGGCCTCAAGGTTGAGAGTCCTGCTTTCTACTGACTAAGCTAGACAATCTATTGGACAAACACACATACTTTTTAAACTTCCAACATATCGTTTGGATTTTATCCATGCCTAATAGCTCAACAAACTAGGACTTCTCATGTCAAGAGGCTCCTCGTCTCTAGGACTTCATCTATTACCTAGCCTTATGGTAAAGGCTTCCACTTGTCCAACCTTGCTACTAAAACTTCCTCTTGTCCAGCCTCACTATCAAGACTTCCATTTGTCTAAAGTTCATTCCTTTAGTACTTCCACACCAACCTAAAGTTCACTTGTTCAACACACTTTCACACCTACCTAGAGTTCACTCCTCGGAACTTCCACTGCCTAAGACTTCTACTTGCCTAGCTCACTCTTCCAAGACTTCCTATCCCTAAAACATGACATGGAACATGATGACAAAATGCAGCAATGGAACATGGCAGCAAAATGCAACAACAGAATACAGCAGTCGAATGTGATGGCAAAATACAGCTACAAAACACAACAGAGACAGTTAGGATTACGAAGGAGTGGGTCATGGTTGATTCTATGGTGCTCAATTCCTCTTGTCATTTGCACAAGGTAAACAACGGAAGATAGTACGATAGCTTGAGAATCCTCGTCTTTCTATGAAATTCAATTTCATCCATCGAAGTAAATACAATATAAGGCTGGTTTGCACCCTGATTTAAGCTTTCAGCCTAATTGAAGGGGAGCCTTGGCGCAACGGTAAGGTTGCTGCCATGTGACCTAGAGGTCACGGGTTCAAATCCTGGAAACA
>JBBMKF010000046.1:2310718-2330462 GCA_037834155.1 Curcuma caesia | reverse complement strand
ATATCTGCACGAACTTCCAGTCTTGAGTTTTCCTTTCTTTGATGTTTATTATTGTTCAAATGATATTGTCTTCCCAACGTAAATCACCTCTGAGGTCTTAGTTAATCAGGTTAGTAATGAGATAACTTCTTACTGTGATGAATTTAGAATTGTCTAATTGAATCATCCTGTTATTGGAAACCCTAAACTTCAATATTTAATGTTTATTCTCTTTGTTCGTATCAAAGTCATTCTTTTTTTTAGTTGACATTAGATATCTAATTTACGTCAATTAATTTTGAAGATGATCAATTTAGTCTTATAAAAATTTTCTATCAATCATCAAGATAAATTAAAAAATGGATAACCCATCAACTTAACATTCTTACCAAAGAAAAAGGAAGGAGAATAGTTGGAAAATAAAGGTTTAAGAAAGGTTTTTACAAATAAGCTTAAGTGGAAATGATATCTGATGACGTCTCGTGGCGTAGGGAACTGATGCGATAAAAGTGGTTTGGATTTTTTTTCAATTTAGACGAAAGAGCACACTGAAAGGAGGGGTATAAAGAGAAAGTAGTATGTATTTTTGGAGTTTTAAAACTTGAATTATGGATAATACTGAAAGTTGTTTACACGGTTAAGTAAAATACCGAATAAATCATATTCTCAACGATTCAAGGTGAAATTCATCACCTGAGTGCCTTCCTCCCATGATTATCTCACACCATCAGGAGAAAATAAATTAAAAAATTAGACATAACTTCTGTTGGCTCAGAATCGATGATTCACACACACACACAACACACAAATATGCAAAAAGAAGAAATAGAAAACGAAGAGGCAAGGAAAAAATAAAGAAACAAAGGGGACAGTGGCTTCACGGAAATAAAACCTCTTGCAATGAATGAGAAACTACAGCCTTCGGAGGTGTATTTATACACCAAAAGGGATAAGATGTGACATCACTTAAGCCAATCAAGTAACGCCACATAAGCCTAAACAATAGGAAAGAAAAAGTCATGAAAACTAAACGTTAAGTGATCAAACTTTATCTATCAGGATTATTTTTCTCACATACCTGATACAATTAGCAGCTTGACTTCTCTGATAGAACTGGAGCTTGGAGATAACCGATTGAGTGGAACAATTCCAAGAATGCCTTCCAGTATAGTGTTGGCGCTTAACCTTAGTCATAACCTCTTCAGTGGACCTTTACCGTCGAATCTTGGTGCTTTAACACAGCTGGAGATTCTTGATCTCTCAAACAATAATTTCACTGGTCAGGTGCCAGATTCTTTTGTTAATATGGGAAGATTGACGTTGCTGGATCTGTCGAACAATAGTCTTTCCGGAACCCTTCCAGATCAACTTACCAAATTTGCTACTGTCATTATTATATCTGGAACACAGATCAGGAACTCGACTGACAGCCAACACGCAGTTAGGAAGAATAAAAAGTATATTGTTTGGATCATTGTTATGGCTATTGTTGGAGCCGTGATCGGTTTGAGCTTGGCATTTGCAATCCTCGTGCTAACGTCTACAAAATAGAATTCATTACCCTCTCACCCTAAAAGGCTATAGCTTTTAAGGAGGTAAATAGGAGGTAAACGAGTTAGGTCTAGTCAAATTATATGGTGTTCAAATTTATTTGATAAAATGATCGATCGAGTGAAGTTAAATTTAAAATGAATCAAGTCATTGAAATGGTCATTGAAGTTTGACTTGATTTCATTTTTATGAATTTAGACCTTGGTTCAAGCTTGAGTTTAGTTTGTTTAAATATTATCAAATTTTCAATTTAAATTTATTTAAATATTTACATCTTAAATTTTGTTTGATTTATTATTGAGCTTAATAATAGAAGTTTATTTATTTATTTTTAATTTTTTTATTTATTATGTTGATAAAAGTTTATTGTGAATATAGTTTACAAACTCAAAATCTCAATCCATGAATATTAATGAGTTGAACACTATTTGTTTAGTTTAATGAGTTATATATATATATATGTATTGAATGTACATAAACAAGCTCTTACTAAGTTGAATACAAAACTTGGTCACAAATATTTATTTCGTTTATTGCCCTACTAACTTTTCAAATTTTAAGTAGGATTGTAAATGAACCGAATATTCTTGAACAAATTTGGTATTCATTTTGGTAAGAATTTATTTTTATTTGTTCAATACACTTAAGATTAATTAAATGAATAAGTTTGAACAACTCATTAAACTAAACAAATAAGCTTGAATAAATATGTGTTCAACTCATTAACATTCGTGAATAATATTCTTAAACTATTTTTATTAATAAAATTCGTATCAACATGCTAAATAGATAAAAAAAAGTAAAATAAATAAATAAATTTATATTATCAAACTCAATAACCAATCAAACAAACTTAAAATAAATTTAAAATATAAAAGTTTCAAACAAGCTTGAATTGAGAGCTTAATAACATCTAAATGAATCAAACCCATGTCAAACTCAAACCAAGCTCAAGTTTATTAAAAAAAATAAAGTCAAACTTGAATAATTATTTCAATGACTTGATTCATTTTAGACTTGGCCTGACTTAATTACCTTATAAAAAAATTTAAATACAATAAAATTTAACTTGACATGACTCATTTACAAAATTTTAGATACACGCCTAAACAGAATCAAATAATAGTTTTAACATAACTTCTTCATGACTTAAAATTTTATAATAATTATAAATGTATAACTTTTGTTTAAAATTTAACACTTTTTGATTTTTTTAATTTATAACTCATATAATAAATTTTAAAATTGAAGGGGAATCTTAATGCAACTGTAAAAGTCATTTGATCTAAAAATCACAAGTTTGAGTTTTGAAATAGTCTCTTATTAAAGGGGCAGCTCGGTGCACGAAGCTCCCGCCATGCGGGGCCCGGGGAAAGGATCCATTGTACGCAGCCTTATCTTGCCTTTGGCAAGAGGCTGTTTCCAAGATTTGAACCCGTGACCTCTAGGTCACATGGCAGCAACCTTACCGTTGCGCCAAGGCTCCCCTTCAATTGGAGTGATTTTATTTATTTATTTGCAACAGTTAATTTACTTTGGAGTGATTTTCTAAGATTGTGGTTAAATACAAGTGCATTCATGTTGATTCTTGAGTTGTGTTTGAGTTGGATGAGTTGGAGCTAAGTTGATCATGCTAGATCTGAACAAAAAAATGATTTTAGGCTGAATGGAATCTTCAATTGGAGTATTTTGGGAGTCTGAGTCAGATTTAATGTTAGTCTCAGTTAGGGCTCAAATTGGGTTCTTTATGGTATTGAATTTTGGTTCAACAATTAGTTTAGGGATTTATTCCTTATTTAAAATCAATATTCCTTCCCTTTTAACTCAATGCACCAACTCCTCTCCCTACTAGGGGTGGGGAAAATACTGAAAATATCGGTATACCGCACATACCATCTCGATATATACCGTTCATACCGAAAACTTCGATATATCAAAAATTTTGGTATGGTATTATACTGTACCTAATTTTTTGGTATCAAATGAGATTTACTATTTTTCGATATATATATACCGAAATACCGAATAAATTCTTTCATACACTAATTCGGTATTTCGATATAGTTCCTTGATGTAGTGTGGGATTTCAAATGCCACTGTGACTTATGATGATCTTTTTTAATAAAAAACTACTATAATTTAGAATTAAAGCAGAAATAAGTTTCAAAAAAAATTTAAGATTTTTATGTTTATAATAAATTTTAAAATTTATTTATATGATTTAGTAATTTAGAATTAATTAATATTTTTTATTTGATAGAAAAATAATTATAACCCCATCTCTATTATGTTTTTTCTATTTAAAATATTTACTTTTATATTTTTCTTAAGCCAAATCTATAAACGAATTTATCATTAGTCCTATTTATCTTTGCTATATTATATAAGAGCATATTTATCTTTGGTATATATCGAAATAACAAAATACCAAACAATTTCGGTGGCAATTGGGTAAATATACATATTTTTTTTCTTTTATAATTTTGATATATCGAAAATACTGAAATACCGAACAATTTTGATATGAGCGGTATAGAATTTAACCATACCAAAAATTCGGTATACCGAAATTTCGATATGGTACCGGTATATATTTTTTAAATACCGAAATTTTCAATATGGTATGATATAAATTTTCGGTACAGTACGATATACCACCCCTACTCCCTACACATGATTCAGAAATTGTCATGAGCTTTCCTCTTCCCCCCTCGTGGGTCCACTCTCCTTTGGAACACTCTCATCATCAATTACATCTGTAACATCCTCCCTCTTAAGGCCCTTTGCCTCTATGCCCTCATGAACTCTCCCTCTAGTGTTTACACCTCCTTGGCCTTTAAGATCAACACTAATGCCATGCAACTCCGTCGTAGCAAATCCATCCACTATCACACCATTTATCTCTACCTTATCCCTCCAATGAGCATTGGGTTCTCAACAACTCCCTCCTTGACACGTACATCTACGCCATGGACTATAAAACATTGCATGTTGGCATTGCTCGACTTGTGCTCCATAGAATGCCGAGTTGATAGCTGCATGGTACATCCATCACTGGTGTTCTAATGAGGCATTAGTACTCCTAAGGTTGATGGTTAATGTCAAAATATAGCCAACACCTATCAATTTGATCGATGTCTCCCTAACTATTTCACCAGCCTTGATTTACTCCGTTTGATCCTCTATTTATTAGCCTCCAAGTTATCTTCAAATATCCTTCACTTTTCTATTCTGCATCGGGCCAATCAACTCAACCATTTCTATTGAGTTGCTTCAGCCTTTTATCTTAGTAGACTGCATTGCCTTATCATGTAAGCAATTTGATGGTTGCAGCTTTTCTCTGCCCAACCAATGGTCTTGTTTCTAACTCTTATTAGGGATTCAGTCAACTGCTCGTTCAACTCAACTTGGTCAATCGACTTAACTCTGAATAGAAATATTGTGTTCACGAGCCCACCAGCCTAAATAGACTCCCTAGTCAACTCAGCACGCTAATAGAATGGGATCACCCTTTGGTCGATTGTTTAATAGTCATCGCTTAAGTCAATTCTACCTAAAATATATGTCACTCTGTAACTCAACTCCTACAACTTTCCCTTTACAACTTTACTTATTGTCATCTCTCATCGAGTCGTCAATCCCTCGGATACATCAACCTTCGGTTGGTTCCACGTGTCATCTTTTACTCATTCACTTACGTAGTTCGCCTTCTTCCTGCTACATCAAAATTGCTACAGCTTCATTTTGTCAGTCATCTCCTATAAGGTCTTAGATCCCTTAGATGCACTAAACCCTCGACTTGATTCTCATGTCACCCTTAACTCGTTCACCTTCGTAGCTCCTCCTACAACCCTTGGATGTCCCATACCATCTTTCTCCGATTGCTAGCGAACCTCGATCCATTAAGCCATAGTACTTAGATTAACCACAACTCTACTCCATTGAGTTATAAGCACTGCAAGTTTCATGTGAGTGTATACATCAATAATATAGTAAAAAACGAGCAGCCCGATGCACAAAGCTCCCATCAGTACGGGGTCCCAAAGAAGGATCTATATCATTGTCAATAATATAGGCTACAATTGCAATAATAGATTTTTGATCAAAGTGTAAAACCATGCAAGTTTGGAACAGCATGATTAGTGGTTACGTTTTCAACAGTGATTCAGCAAAAACCTTGCTCTCTTCATCAAGATTTGGAATCAGATGTTGCCAATCCATTAGATTAGAGGGTGTTCCCAAAAATCTCCAATCAAATATTAGCAATCCATTACAACAAAAACCTCTCCTGATCAAGATTCTACAATCAGATGTTCACTAAAGAATAGGCTCGATCGTCAACTATGACCAAGCTAATTTATTCTATGGTAAGCCTTCTTAATTCCTTGTCACATATTTTAGGTGCTAATTTAATTTTAGAGGTTGATGCTATGACACACCTAATAGATATCATATTATACAATATTTTCTATAAGAGTCTTGATCCATTAATGTTTGCGAGTTAGGTTGTATTTTAGTATAATTTAACAATATGATATGTTAATTTAGGATTCGCTTAGTATAATGGATCCCTCTGGTAGGATGTTATGATCCTCAAGATATGGAATTTAATTTGCCCATTCCCTTCTCGAAGTTAATTAAGAGCACAATGATCTCCTTTCCTGTGATTTCTTTTTCACTGGTGTTGAGTTAGAGCCAATGTTTCTACTAAATTATGGATAATCATAAAGTGTCTCAAGTGGTCGATCAAGTATCGAAATAAATTTCTTCATTAGAAATGGAAGTTTCCTACTTGTTTCTTTCAAATTTATTGTGTAGATGATTAATTATATATAATTAAATGATATGAGATCAATTATGAAGAAGTTTGAAAAGCAAATTGTTTTTAGAATTGGCTGTATTCTTTTTGCTTAATACGTTTTTTTATATTACTTGCCTTTTTATACTTTATTTGTATATCTATTTTAGTTTGTTGCTTTGTCACTTGTTGATGATAAAATAATAAATAAGACAAACCATTCTACATAAGGTAGTTGAATTACCTCGAGAATTATAATGGACTAAAATGTCTAAGTAGTTATTGCTTATTATAGAGCTTTGGTTTCGTGCTCCAAAAAGGCCTTAGGCCCTTTCATGCATTATGTAGGCTTCAATCATTTTATATGCAATGCATTCTTTATGTGAGGTGCATTTAATTTGTTGGAGAATTGTGTGATGCTCACCCTCTATATATTTCGATGATGCATTCTGTACTTAATGAATTGTGGATCATTCACCTATATGTATATATAATATATTACATACTAAATGGTTGAGTTGTTTACCCCTTATATACAATACATTTTTTACTAGGTGGATTGCAAGTATTCGCACTATAATATTTTTTGCCCATATTCTAGAAGAGATTTTAGCCTCCAAATTACCCAGATCGTATATTAGAATTTTGCATGGTATTCGTAGTGTATGCATTTTAATTTAGTTAACTTCTATGTTTTGTATTTTGTATTTTGCTTTGCTATTATTTTAGTTCATACACAGCGAGCGAAGCTTACCTCTAAGTAGGCTCAGCTCTTGATGGAAGTAACAACATGGTATCAGAACTTAAGATTTAGTGGTGTATTAAAGCATTAAAAGTTAGAATCATTCAAGCATATGCATATTTAATCAAATTCTCGACTTAATCTTGTGTAGCTCTTAGTAGGTGTCTTGAGTAGATTAACAGATTGAGGTTCTCATGATGGCTAGAAAAGAAAGTTGATCCATCATATTCTTATGATTGGGATTAAGAGCATTTGGTTTCCTTTTATTGAGTGGTGTAAGATAACGTTTCATAGAGCATCATGTGACTGGTATTAAGGTTGCATCGCGAGTTTGTATTGAAATTAGTCAATTTGATTTCAAGAAAATTGATCAAGTTAGGGGTTGATTCATGGTGCAACCAAATTTGGATTAAGACAGATTGCTATTGTGGAATGTGTAGGATCGAACTCGACAATAGAGGGGGTGAATAGTGTGATGACTTTACGAACTTAAAAATAAATCAAAATTACTATAGTAATGCAGCGGAATAAATATAAATAATTAACTCAAGTACGCAATGAAGTTGATAATAATATTTTTGCCTAACTAAGCATGCAAAGTTTCCGCACAAATAATAAAGACGCACGGTTTAAATAAATTGATTCTTATTTCGATTAACTCATTTCTAAAAAGATTTTAGAGGTGAAGAAATCTTAAAAATAATCTAAAAATTAAACGCACAACAATATATAATTCTACAACAACAAAAACATAATAAAGTTACGCTAGTGTTGTAGATTTAGAAAGATGAGGCACAGTGTTGCAACACATTGTCGAAATTGCATCCAAAGAGCACAGCGAGTAAGAGCATGAGTAGACTTGTAGCGTGTCAGAAGAATTGAATCATGAAGACTCTGCCTCGAGGCACCTTTTATAAGTCTTCTTCGAATACTAATGTGACACTTCCTGGTCAACTAGATCATCCACGATCACTTGGGAGACTACTGACGTGCAACATTTATCCAGTAGTAAATGCTATCTGCGATCCCGGTCAATTGAACTCCATTCGATGGCCTAAAGTCATGTCAATTTTCATCTTTGACTTGTTTTTCCAGATTGCTAGATCTCATCCTTATAGGTCACCTGGACGATGTGGTCCCCCGCTCCTCGTTCCAATAGCCTAGTAGACCTCGACTCCAACGGTAGAAGGTATCTTCAGCCAGTCGCCTGAACTCCCTCTCACTCGCATGTACCTTGGGTAGATGTTCAACTCTTAGCTAACCCATCTAGTATGATTTGTCAAGTTCAACTTCCGACTAACTCCACTTAGACTTGTTTGCCAAGACTTCAGCTCTCAACTGACTCTGCTTGGACTTATTCTACTGAGACTTCAATTCCCAACTGACTCTGCTTGGACTTGCTCTGCCTAGTTCCCAACTTGATTTTTTCCGTTTGATTCCCGACCAAGACTTCACCAACTACAAAGTTCTCAATCAAGACTTCGCACTTGTCTAGCTTTACTAGAACTTAGTCAATTGTCTGGTTCTTAATCAGGACTTCGTACTTATCAAGTGCTTCACTTGATACAGAATCATTAGTTCACAAACAAACTAATTTTACACTTAGTCATACATCAAAACTCTGAATTCACTGTGGTGCTTCCAACATCAACAATCTTCTTCTTTTTGATCGTATGAAAACTAAATTAAAGTTAGTTTTAACACAATAATTATAAAATAGTTTAGATAAAGCATAATAGAATAAATACATGATAATCATATTTTTCTCCCCCTTAATTATACCTCCTTTGAGATATTTTAATTTTTTAAATATTTTTTCCTTTTTCATTCATAAAAATTCAATTTGGAAGAGAATGCTTTTGATAAAAAAATTGAACTCAATCATAAAAATAAGCATATATAGCAGACTGAAGAAGACTAAACATAGACTAAAGTAAATGAAAAAGAGTCAAAATAAGTCAACTAAGCAAGTCAAATATAAGTCAAACATCAAGTCAAAAGCATAGTAAGTCAAAAACAAAACGAATCAAATACTACAGGCCCAAGAAATCAACAAGTTCAGAAACAAATACATTCATAGCTAAGTTGATCTAGTCAAAAAGAGGAGGTGACTCATGTGTTGGGCTCGACACATCCATCAGCTCCTTCAATTGAGTGTTCACATGCTGAAATCCCTAAGTAACAGTATCCTGAAGTAGGATCACTCAGTCCTCTAAAATCAAGGCAGGTGGAGATGCTAGAGCTGCTGGAGGTGCTGGTAACTCATCTCTGGTGAACTCAGCCATAATCTCATCAATCTATGGTGTTTAAAGTAGTTGTTCTAGTGATGGTGGCCCCCCTTGCTTCCAAACTAGGATACCATCCATAACTTTTATCTTAGTCAAACTAAATTATCTAACCCCTATGATGCCAAACTCAAATAGAAGTTTGATGTTACCTTGAGTAACATCAATCCCTAGTGACAAGAAGATGAAAGTTAAGATGTTACACAATAAGGCATGTGGATCCAACGACTCGTAGCTATAGATAATGGACCTGAAGATCTGTAGACTAAAGTTTAAGTCAAACTTATGTCGGCGTAGAGAAGAAAAGAATGAAGTGGATGCATGGAGGCTAGGTATCTAGTGTTAATAGGTAAGATACATGACACTAGAACCTTAAGCAGAGCATAGTCTACGGCTCTAAGCTAGACCGCACTAAAGTTAGTAACAATAGGAACCCGTGTGCCACCAAAGAAGTATGCGTAAATGTGGTCCAATGTGAGAGCAGAGTGAGGATCAACAAATGGTAGAATGGTGAAGGGAAAACAATAAAATGTTTCTAATTTTTCCCTAATTAATATAGGAAAAGTCATTAATCTGTACTAGGTTGTTGTAGAACTGGGCACATAGATAAGGTTTACTGCCTGGTTGCAGTAAATAAGGGTGGAAAGACCATAGTAAGCTATGATCTCCGTGATATCTAGGTAATGTCAGTGAAAAATTTCCTACTCAAATATCTAGAGGACATAAGAACATAAGTAAACTGAGAAAATCTAATCCTAAAGTTCTCAGATGGAAACTTGAAGTCCCTAAATGGAAACTGAGAGGCACTAGCCTTAGTCACTCTACGTTTTTATCTAACACAATAAAATATTCCTTAAGTAACAACATTAAATTTCAAGAATGAAATAACTTGAAAAAAAATCAATTTTAGATTCGTTACCTAGGATGTCGTGAAAAGGTACTTCGAAACCGAAAGTATGGGTCAAAATCGAAATTGAAATCGAAACAGATGAAAAACGAATTTTGAATGAGGCATTGAAGGTTTTGGTTTTGATTTCGACGGCTGGGTCACGACCGCCTATATAAAGGTTCTCCGAGTGACCACAGGGCTTGTTGTCGATTGGGAAGGTCTTATCCGAGTTGCCTGGTCAAATATCATGCAGGCGACTATGGGTCACCCGGGCGCCTAATTTTTACCACTGTAATAATTACCATTTATTTCGGCTAGTGCAGGTCAGGCAAATGGGTGACTCCCGATCGATCGGGACCTCAACTACCCTAGTTAGACTCGTTTAACAATTGTGTCCAGGCGCCTAGAGTGGATCTAGGCAACCATGAGGTTAACATGACTTTTCATAATATTTTTTCATAAAAATTTATCTAAAATTTTCAAATTTATTTTAGGTTTATAATACTTCAATAAAGTACGCATACAAACATATATTTTTTTCAAAAACATATTTTAAAAATCTTTTTAATATGTCCAACTCTATCTCAAGCTATCTATCCACAAGAATAGAAGTCTTCAACTTATTAGTCAGTTAAGTAAAAGTTTCCAGCTTTCTAATTATGAAATATTTACTGTCAACTTGGGGATTACTTAATTTGATAAATATTTAAATTTTTAGTCTAGATTCATGTTGATGCATTAACATAAACATCTAAAACTCAAGCTCTAACCCTATGCATCTCACACATTTCTAAGTTTCTAAATACACAATTAAGTTATACCTTAGGTGTTTTGTGAGACGTTGGCTAATTAAATCTATAGGTGCATGCAGTCTAAAAAAATTCAAAGAATTTAAAAGAGTTTCAAATTAAACATAGTCTAACAACTAAAAATTTAGCTCCCCTACTTAGAAGGTTAAATACACTTAAGTTTACTATTTGGTTTGAGTTATATCCAAGTCCAATTCTATTATAAGCAGCTAGTCTATTTCCAAGTATCATATTTAGATACTTAGACCCAGATGTGAACTTGTTTAGTGCTGACCTCAACTCACTAACTTTGTTTTTCAAGTTAGAATTCTCTTCCTCAAGTCGAGTTGAGATTCCAACTTGACTAACTTTAGTTGATGAGTCAAAAGTAGCATTTTCTTTAAGGTCTTTGACTTCCTTAAGTAAAGTTTTAACTTGTGACTTATACTTGACTAGAGTTCTAGTCAAGAATGATACAATGAGGTAAAGTTTTTTAGTAATTGAGTTGTTTCCTCACTAGTTGACTCATCTGAGTCACTATTAGACTCTAAGACTGATTTAGGATTAGAGTCTAATCTTGATTTGTATCCCTCTTATGTAGCAACTAATGCTCAAAGGTTAACTTGATCTAAATCTGACTCAGATTCTAAAGAGGACTCATCCCAAATTGCCTTGAATGCCTTTTTCTTTTTCTTTCTATCTTTGTGATTATTTTTTCATTATTTTTTAAATGTGAAAAATCTATTTTAAAATACCCCTTTTTATTGCATTCAAAACATCGAGAATTGGTTAGATCTTTTCTTGAGATTTCCTTTCTCACAAACTTCTTGGAAAATCTATTTTGTCGAATCATCCGTTTGACTAGATTTGCGACTTTTAAGGATAGGTCATCTTCATTAGTCAATGATCCGGATTCGAATTTAGATTCGAATTCGGTTTCTTCCTTAAATTTGGGTTTTGACTTAAGTTTAGATTTCTTAGCAATTAAGGTTATCTCATTTTCCTTTTGGTCTAAATTAGCTTGTTTATGAAGTTCAAAGTCAAAGAAAAATCTATCTAATTTTATTATGGACGACTGGATACTTAAATATCTATCTTTGACCGCCACAAGGTTATTCTTGGAAAGGCTTTTAGACCATATTTAATCAAGTTGCGATTATCGACTTGTTCACCGAGTGCATGAGTGTCGTTCAGGATTTTCTTGAATTGGCTATGCAATTGACTTACGGATTCGCCATCTCTCATTTAGATATTCTAAAGTTGACTTAATAATAAGTCCTTGGCGGTTCGTGAGTTAGCTAAGCCTTCATGAAGTTCAATGAGCTTCTCCCACAACTCATTAACATTATTAAAGGGTCTGACTTTACTTAGTCGTTCATAAGTTAAACCACATTGGAGTGTAATTGTGTTTCAAGCATTGGCTTGAGCTTTCTTTTTAGTGTCACTTGTCTAGTGACTGAATTTGACTAGCTCTTCATTTGGATGTCTGGATAGTTCAAACCCTACCTTGATGATCATCCAATTCTCTATCTCATTCATGAAATAGTATTTCATCCTTCCTTTCCAATAGACAAAGTTGTTGTCATTGAATAGTGGAGGACGGATTGTGCCGAGACCTTCTTGCAAAGTCATTTAAAGTTAAAAATTAGTTAAATTAAGATTAAGTTTTTAGATTGATTTGTTCTGACTCAGACGCAAACTTCGTCCTAAGTTAAATTCAAATTTTGCTTTGGATTAGTTAAATAAAAAATTTCTAACTTAATTTATAGATCGTGATAAGGCACAGTGGCCTTTTTGAGTATCGGAGCAATACCTACTTCCTTAGACAAAACTAAAATGAGAACTTTGAACTTGACTAGCTTTAATACAATCCCTTAGTCTAACTGGTTTAGAATGAAGTGAGTTAACTTCAGTTAATTCCACTCAATCGAGTTTTCCTAGCGTACTATTAGTTCAACCCTCTCTGATACTAATTTGTAGAATCGAACTCGACGCTAGAGGGGGTGAATAACGTTATGAATTTTACGAGCTTAAAAATAAATCAGAAATTATTAGAATAATGCAACAGAATAAATATAAACAATTAACTCGAGCATGTAATAAAGTCGACAATAATATTTTTGTCTAACTAAACATGCAAAGTTTCCACACAAATAACAAGGGCGCACGATTTAAATAAAATGATTCTTATTTCGATTAATTTCTTTCTAGAAAAATTTTAGAAGTGGAGAAATCTTAAAAAGAATCCAAAAATTAAACACGCAACAATATATAATTCTACGACAATAAGAAAATAATAAAGTTACATTAGTGTTGTCGATTTAGAAATATGAGACACAGTGTTGCAGCACGTAGCCGAAGTTGCGTCCAAAGAACACAGCGATTAAGAGCACGAGCAGACTTATAGTGAGTTGGAAAAATTGAGTCATGAAGATTCTATCTTGAGACTCCTTTTATAGGCATTCTTTGGATGCTGACGTGACACTTCTCGATTGATTGGATCATCCTCGATCATCTTGGAGACTACTGATGTGGCTGCAATATTTATCCAATAGTAAATGCTATCCGCAATCCCAATCGACTGAAGGTCACTTGGAGCCAAGTCAATTACCATCTGTGACCTACTTTCCCGAATCGCTGGATTTCATCCCTATCAATCGCCTGAAAATATATATGATCGTATAGAAGCTATGGTCACCCTCTCCTCACTTCAGTCGCCTGGTAGACCTCGACTCCAACGGTCGAAGATTATCTCTAGTCAGTCGTTTGGACTCCCTCTCGGTCGCCCGAACTCCCTCCTGGTCACTGGAACCAAGGTTTAAAATTTCGAGCAGTGTCGAGGTTTAAAATATAGTTTCGATATTTTTTAAATATAAAATATATTAATTAAAAATAAAAAATTTAATCTAAATATTTAAAAATAATAATAATAATATAATTATATATATTAAATTAATGGGATAATTTTATTAGGTTTTAATTAAACGTATCTAAATTATTCCAATCATAGTTAGGAGTTAATTAAAATTATTAACATAAGTATTTATTAAAACCTAAGTTATTATAAATCTGTCGCCCGCCTTCGATGTCATTCCGCGCGACCGCGAGAACGGGCGGCCCCGAGATCGCGAGCACGCCCGGCCCACGCGACGTTTTCCGGAGGCATCATAGGGCTCGACGACACCTCCCATTGCCCATCTTGTTCGACGCCATTTCGCGCGACTACGAGAACACACGACCCGTGCGACCGCATGGTCCGTGCGACACTTCTGAAGGCATCGTCAGGCCCGGGCGACGCCTTCAGATGGTGTTTCGGTCAGAACCATCTATGTCAGTGTCAGTCTGCTAGCAGAACGAAATGTTTTGCCCGTATCGGGCGAAATGGGTTAAGATTTTAATCCATGGTTGGAACCATTGAACCTTGCTTTCCTGCACTTGATACGCATAATCAGTATAATATAAAGTTTAACTCCACTCGCGTGTGCCTTGACTAAATGTTCAGCTCCCAACTGACCTATCTAGTGCGGTTTGCCCAAGTCCAAGTTCCAACTGAGTCCACTTGGGCTTGTTTACCAAGACTTCAGCTCCTAGCTAACTCTGCTTGAACTTGCTCTACTAACACTTCAGCTCCCAGCTAACTCTGCTTGGACTTGCTCTGCCTAATTCTCAACTAGGTCTTTTCTACTTAATTATCAACCAAGACTTCATCAATTGCTTAGTTTCCAACCAGGACTTCGCACTTGCCTAACTTCACTAGGACTTAGTCAATTGCCTAGTTCCCAACCAAAACTTTGTACTTGTCAAGTAACCTGCTTCACTTGACATAGAATCATTAGTTCACACTTGACACAGAATCATTAGTTCACAAACAAACTAATTTTACACTTAGTCATATATCAAAACTCTGGGTTCACTGTGGTACTTCCAGCATCAACAAAATGATCATCTAATTAGGGGGTTGTATATTTATTTATTGGTAATGTTTGGTGTATGCCTTTAGCGATCATGACACTTTTCATTTGTGATTTGCCAATTTTGAGCTATGTTTTATACATTTTATGTTTGCTAGTTGAGTGGTTGAATTGTGGGGCAAATTGTTGATTTTAGTTAGAACATCCACGCCATTTTTTTTCTTGCTAAATTTGGCTAAATCATATGAGTGATTGCTTTTGTAGCAAGTGTGTGATCATATTAGCACTAATGTATTGGATCCCATTTCGAACTCCGAAATGTGCTTGGGCAAGAGCACTGCTGTGTTAGTTCCTCATGTCGCACGGATGATTAAAATGTCCAGTTAAGAAAAAAAATGAAATTGACTGTAATTGACCAGGTCCTCATTGTTTGATTCTAATTGATTCTGGTGGTTTTTAGTTAGGTGTTGTGTTTGTGGTTAGAGATAGCAAGATATGGAAGTTCTGCAAGGGAAGGGTTAAATAATGACATTGTTAACTGGATCTAAACAAATATTTAATTTTATGTTGCAATCAACTAGAATGTTAGCACTCCGCCACCTCTTCATGCAGTTGTACTGTTGTTATGAACGGTCAAATATGTTGCTGTGAGGTTTAGTTGAATCACAGGGTAAATCTTTGAATCCTAGATTGTAGATTGATCAAAATTTATAAGGGGAATGAGAAGTCACATGGGTTTAGCGCAGGTATGGTATCATAATATATTGCTGGTAAGGAGTGTGTATGGATTAACTTCTGCTGTTGGCTGATCTTGAAAGTTTCAATGGATTACTTGTCGTGCTGCGGTTGGCTGATCTTGAAAGTTTCAATGGATTATTAGTCATGAGCTATAATTTGATGAGTTTAAGGAAGCATTGCTTTCGTGTTTTGAAATAATGATTTCCTCATGAAATTTTTATCGACTGAATATCAAGATAAGATGTAGATTAGTAGTGTATTATAGAAGAGAACGAGGATATCGAGAGAGCCATGTCTCATTTCCTTAGATACCATCCTGTCTTGGACCATTCTTTAAGAGTATTGGTCCTCTTTGATGATGAAAAATTGATACAAAGTATCATGTTCTCTGCAATTATGGCATTGCGTGTGAGAAAATTGGTAGCATCTGCAAGGAAGCTACTGAAGTCTTTAGTTATGAGGATGGGGTTTTGGCCTCAAAGATTCAGGCTTATGAAGCATTGCATGTCAAAAAAAACCACCATTATTAAATTTGTTGCCTCAAGCCCATTTCTTTTGATTGGTGCTGTTGTCTGTAATAGATAAGTTGGTGAATCTGAGATAGTTGGGAAGCAAAAGCAGTAAGGATGGTGGAATCAGCTACCTAAGGGAGTCATTGGCTATTGATGATCCCGCATAAGAGAGAGCAACAATCTACACTGCAGATCATGACAAGGCAATGATGATGGTTAACCCTTGGTAGATGCAGGGAAGGCACAAGGGAGTGATGCAGACACTAGACAGCTGACCCATAACAAGGAACAGACACAACGAGGATTCAATGAACACTTAGCTCACTCGAATGAAAATGAAGGGGAGATAGGATCGATGCAGAAATCGTCGCCCCTTGTTAGAACTTGCCCGTGATCATACATGCCAGAAAATGCATCGCTAAGGTGGCTCTCGTCAGTGTCCACCTAAAGCTCATCGTGTCCAAGGACACAAGGACTATGGCCCCTACAAGTGCATGAGCGAGAGAAGCCAAAAGGGATGGAGAGGGAGAGGGAGAGGGATGTAGAGGTAGGACCCTGCAACGCATTCGAGAACAACCTAACATTAACATAATCGTTTGATGAATCCATACATAATATTTGTTTTTGTTTATACTAGTTGGTAACCTAACGCAACCCTCCTCCTTTATTGAGGCATGGGACTGGCACATGACAATTTATTTGCTATGGGCGGAGTTGGATTAATACCCTAACTAGCCAATGAACCAAATTCTACATTAAACCGTCAATTCATCAATGGTTCAATCATTAAACAACCAAATTAACTCCAATTTAATTCCAACTCAAACCAAACTCAATCTTGACTCAGTTCCTTCATGATCTCAATCTAAAAGAACCAATCAAAGCTTAGATCCAACTAAAATCACAACATGTAGCATCAAGATCAACCTTTACATGCCCCCGGGGCATAGATGAGTTGATAACGACGGAGTAGACTGCAGAAGAGGGCAAGGGTTCGAATCTAGGCAAAACCGAGCAATACCCTCCTCTGTCGTGACCAACTGCAGTTTCTCGATTTACCTCCTCACAGATGGTCGTGGGGCTGACCGTGTGGGGCCGCTGGGGTGGCAGATTCCACCTTTTTGCATAAAAAAGATCAACCTTTACATAATAACTTAATTTTTTTATATAACAATTGCAAAATATCATATTCAACAGTTTCTAACTTTTGCTCACAACAAGTTTTGTCATCGATTAAACACAAATTTCGGAAATGCTATATAGAGATAATTTTTTTGCCACATTCTCCACTTGACTGAAGTTATCAATTATCGACAAAGCATTTGAATTCTTTGTTAAGAAAAATAGGTTAAACAATCCAAGAAGTAGACAAAGCAGACATACCTATGCATGGAACTCCATCTAGAATGGCAATAGTAGCAGGAACCACACCATTTGCCTTCAGGATAGCTTGGACCTCTTTAGCAGTCTGAAGATTCTGCGGATAGGGCATACCTAAAAATCATCAAATTAATTTAAGTTATATGACCAAATAAAGTGCAACCTAATCACCATGTTTAATATAAAAAATAGAGCATCACAAACTAGACCTTATCATAGGATAATTAAGCAGAGAAAAGCTATATAAGAAAACCAAGAACGAGTTAAAGTGGAACTGAAACCGTGGTCATTGAGGGTTTAGCAATAAGACAACTGTAAAAAAGCTAGCTGAAAAGTTACAACTTGAGTTTTAGAAAAAAACACAATTAGTTTTTTAATAAAGAATAAAACACCAGGAAATAATTTCCAAATTCGAAACCTGATAATAAACTATCCAAAATTGAACTGGAACCCATTCTGCACTAACAGTATTCTGCTATGGGTTCATATTCTGATATCATTGTATATTTTTTCTTTTTCACACCCTATTTAGTCCCTCACTTTTCCCTTTTTGCTTTTATATGCAAAAGGCAAAGCTAAAAAAATGTTTCACCACTTATTTTTGTTGTTTAATTAGAAACTCATACTCTTCTCTTTTTATCATGTGATGTTCTGCATAATCGACCACTCTTCTGGAATCATTCTCCTTGTAAGATGTCTGAGAGTTATATAATCGTCCTCTAGAACAAGCATGTGACATTAGTGCCCTTGACCACTTCACAATAAAAATTTGCATGTAGAGGCTACATATGCAAACAGAAATGGCAAGAAAGTACTCCACTGGTTTTACCAAATTGTAAATCAGCACTCAGCTTTACTTCAATGCTAGCACCATGAATTACTCCTTCAATACAATTTGGCTTTTGTAGGATACAATTCTTTAGTTGCAATTAAGGAATTGGAAAATAAATTGGGATATTATGTAAGTCATGGAATCGCACATCATATTTGAAACAAGCACAGAAGCTTGTTTGTCGTCATATCTGATCCATTAACCAGATCCACAAACAAGAAAAAAACTTACCATTCAAGGAGTGAAATCAGCCGATGACTTAATCATGTAATTCTTTTTGAGGTTAGTAATGTTTTTTCTATTTTGAAATGAACAAATAACCCATAAGGGTCTACTAGATTGCTATTTTTATACGAGGATAAATTAATGGCTAAGTATTATATTCTTTACTTATAGTTGGACACATAATTACTTATTAGAGCATTTGAAAGCTTGCGAATCACGTGTTAGACTTTCTCACTAGATGATTACAACCAAGTGAGGCAACAATTTGTTGTTCATAGAACCCTTGTATATTATTTGCATACAATATTGTGTTATAGGCCTTAGTTAGCAAAATAAGATAAAATTTATTTAAATATAGATAATGATATAGTCGGAGATAGAGTCCAATAGCGTAAAAGGACCTATATAGCCGACCCCACCTAGTGGGATAAGATTTGGTTGTCGTTGTTGTAATATTGTGTTATAGGCCTTCTCACCAATATAATTGGTGATTACCACCAAGTGGTCCAACAATTGGTGTTCTTAGAATCCATGTACATTGTTTGCACATAATGTTGTGTTAGTTTACGATAGAGTAATTAGATTAAATGCAAATTTTGAATTATAGAGAAACACATTAGAAAATAAAGGTTTTAAGATATGTAGAATAACTTTTGAAGATACGTAATGTAGTTTCCGTAAAAAGAATAACTTACAGATTGGTTAAAATAGATGTTCCTATAGGTCTATTAGATATTTTAAATCCATTACTCAACAAGGAGAGGTCATTGATGAACAAATCACTTACAAGATGAAGAATGGATAGTTAAAATGTAGAGTTTTTGAACACTTGTGTGATTGTCATATACCCCTTAGGCAATAGAAAGAAATTTTTATATCATGTGGTACAACCCCTGCTATACTTTATGTATCTAAGTGTTGAATGTTAAAAACAAATGTAATGGATATAAGAAAGTTAAGATAGATGTGTGAAGTTACTAGAAATCGGGGATTAAAATTTTGAACCGTATCGCGCGATACGGACGAAATTTTTCGTTCCGCCGATCGACCGACACCGGCACAACATCGGCACAACGGTTCTGACCGGGAAACGCTGTCGGAGGCGTGGCCCGAG
>JBBMKF010000046.1:2287101-2298337 GCA_037834155.1 Curcuma caesia | reverse complement strand
GGTCTTCGGGTATGTACAATCATCTACACAACTTACAAAGAAGAAAGGTACAACTACTTCATTCCGCTGCATAGTTGGTTTTGTTTTTCTTTGTATGGATCCTGAATACCAACACAAGAGCCCAATGATCTTAATACATTGATCAAGCACCTAGTTGATCGAATATGAGGGCTGCTTGATAAGATTCCATTTTCAAAAAAAAATTGTCTGGCATGAATTGAACGGAATGAAATTTCAAGCTCCCATCAAGTTCCAATGCAAGCTAGGTTTGATTGATACTTAGGTTAAATTGTTTCAATTTTAGATTAGCACGACATGCATTGTTCATTAATTCATTTCCTTATTCTAAATTTAAATTTCTTTTGAAAACATCAGAACCCCATTTTCATAGAAAAACCTTAAAAAAAGAACGACATCCTAGCTTGATTTAGACAAGTTTCTACTAGTCTTTGGAAAAATATGACTCGTGGCCTCTATACTACATTTGTTTGTAAGATAAGATTTTTCAATTATAAATTCTAATTTGAGGTTCACTCATGACACTAGCTGTGGGCTCTATCAATGTGTCTGAAGGAATCAACCTGGCCTGATACACTTGCCTGAGCGCGCCCTCGAAGCTGTGTTGAAGCATTTTGCCGGTCTTGGCATGGAAACCATCCAAATACTCCTCTAAACGCAACCATTGTTCTTTATGGGTTGACCAGCGACCCTCCTCCTCGGCCTTATAGGTGGCTAGCTCCTCTCAGGCTCCCTTCAACTCAGCTCAGGCACTCTCCAGAGCCTCTTCTAGCACTTTCTGACCTTCGATTGCCTCAGCCGCCCATTTTTCCTGGGTCTCTTGATCTTTTAGGGCCTTATGAAGATGAGCGTCTCTCTCGGCTAGTTGGTCTCAGGCTTGATCCAAGTGGGCCCCCTGTTGGTTGGTCAAGGCGACCATTTTGGCCACCTCCTGTTGTAGTGGCTCCACTACCGTTTATAGCAGCACTGTCTCTCAGGCTCTGGCCCTGGCCAGTTCTTGAGTCAAAGCTGCCTCTTGGTTCTTGGCCTTTTCTAGCTCTTCCTGGTAGCAGGCAATGTTGGTGTGCTTGTCCTCGACCTCTCGCTGACTCTGTTCTAGATCGACCTTTAAGGCCCCGACCTCCGAGTTAGCCTAGGACTCCTGAGCCGCATACTCTATTAGGCACTTCTACATAATGTGGAATTGTTGATACAGACGTGGCAATCAGCTATGGAGCTCTAAGAGTTTGGATCACAACAGCACAAGGATGAAAAACGTTAACTATTAAAGACTTATTAGAGGCTCGAGGAGGAACCTTACCTTTACCATGGTACCATTCATGCGGCCACTCAGTGTTGGGTCCCAAGGATGTCCGCATCTCCACAATGACATGATATTGTCCACTTTGGGCTTAAGCCCTCATGGTTTTGTTCTTAGGCTCTCCCCAAAAGGTCTCATACCAATGGAGATACTTTTCATCCTTTTAAATACATGATCTTTTCCATGTGTTTTAGATGTGGGACTATGTTTACACCCTTGCAACCCAATATGAAGAACCAACAAGTGAGAGTCTCACCATGCTTTAGATTGAAAATATGCCAAACATACATGTGTGGATGTCACCTCCTTTATAAAAATCCTAAAAGGCCAAAAGAAAGTACATTTAGTAGAGACCTATGTAGCCTACTTAGCAATTTTAAGCTTATGGCATCATTACAACCCAAATAAAGCTAGAAATTAAGCCTAAATTAAGCCTACATATCTCTACTACATAAACATGAGACTAAGTGGCTACTTAAGCCCATCCAAGGCTTGAATTAAGTTAACTAAGCCGCATGACTTGCTCTTGATCAAACCTTCTTCAATAGTAAATTTGGCCTTCACATCTTCAATTAGTATATTAAGTACTTTCTTCATCTTTTTAGCCTTAGCCCTTATAATTGGGCTTTCATTGATGCATAATGGATCATCAACAACATCTAGAGTGAGTTGAGCATGATCTATATTAGCTTGTTGGGCGGCTTATTCACTTGGTTTGACTCCACCAAGATGCTTGGTAAAGGGAAAGTCCAAGTAGGTCAAGGAGACCTGATGTTTAGCAAGTGACAAGTCGAAGCAAGTCAAGGAGACTAAATACTTGGCAAAGAGAAAACCATAAGGGAGTGAGCCCTAGGTAATGAGAAGTTTTGAAAGAGTAAACTCCAAGCAAGAAAGCCTAGTAAGTCAAGTTGACTTGCAGGATTAGACTTTCTTGTGTTTGCTTGGTGTGTTTGTACAAGTGTCTTGCCAGAACCTAGAGCTGAAAGTAAGACGGAGGACAAACAAACACATCAGATGTAGTTAGACCAAGTCCTGAGTAAATCAGACTTAACCAGGGTCGAATCAGACCCAAACTTGTCTGATTGATCAGACAACTAGTTCAGTTAATCGAAAAATCAATTAGGTCAATCAACTGGTTTGATTATCCAGGTGTGGATCCAAACTCGGGTCAGTGGTGTGGCCTAGTTCAGTAGACCAAAAAGGTTTTTGTAGACCGATAAACCTAATAACAAAGAGATTGCATGGCTCGGTCTAAATCATAAAGAAATCTATTGTGGTGATCAAGTTTGACCAGATATAGAGGAAGAGGGAAGACACCACAACCTTCGGATGGAGGTTGATAAATCCTTGAACGACACAAGGGGATGTGATAAGTTCTAATTTAATAAAGAACTAATAAGTGAGAGCCTCACCACGTTTTAGATTGAAAATATGCTAAAAGATACATGTGTCATTGTCACTCCCTTTATTTATAGTTATAGAGTGACCTGAAAACCCTAAAAGGCCTAAAGAAAGCTCATTTGGTAAAGACCTATGTAGACTATTTAGCTATTTTAAGCTTATGACATCATTACAACTCAAATAAAGCTAGAAATTGAACCTACATATCCCTACTACATAAACATGAGACTTAAGTGGCTACTTAAGCTCATCCAAAGCTTGAATTAGATTGACTAAGACACATGACTTGCTCTTGGTCAAATTTTCTTCAAATGTAACTTTGGCCTTCAAATCTTCAATTAGTACATTAAGTGCTTCCTTCATCTTCTTAGCCTTAGCCCTTATAATTGGGCCTCCATTGATGCATAATGGATCATCAATAACATCTAGAGTGGATTGAGTATGATCCATATTAGGTTGTTGGGTAACTTGTTCACTTTGTTTGACTCCATCATTACCCGTCTCCTCAAAAAGATTCACCTCGAATCTTGATCACCTACATCAAAGGGAGAAAGATCAAAAACATTAAAGGTAGCACTCACATTACACTCACCTAGTAAGTCGAGCTTGGTAGGCATTATCATTAATTCGAGCAATGACTTGAAATGGTTCATCTCCTCATGGATGCAACTTGGTACGACGTTTAGCAGAAAATCTTTTCTTTCTTATGTGAACGCAAATCCAATCTCCTGATTTAAAGATCACTTTCGTTCGTCCCTTGTTAGCTTGCGTAGCATATTGTTCGGTCCTCTTTTCAATTTGCAACCTAATTTTCTCATACATTTACCTCACAAACTCAGCTTTTCCTGTACCATCTAAACCAACATGCTCAAAGATAGGCAAAGGTGACAAATCCAACGGAGTTAAGGGATTGAACCCATATACCATTTCAAAAGGTGAAAAATCAATAGTAGAATGCACAGATCTATTATAAGCAAATTCAACATGTATAAATAATCTTCCCAACCTTTTAAATTCTTTTGAATGATAGTTGGTAAAAAAGTAGACAAAGTTTGATTTACTACCTCAGTTTGTCCATTTGTCTGTGGATAACATGTTGTAGAAAATAAAAGTTTTGTTCCCAACTTTCCCCATAAGATTTTCCAAAAGTAGCTTAGGAACTTTGTATCATGATTTGAAACTATGCTTCTTGACACTCCATGAAGTCACATGATCTCCCTAAAGAATAGATCAGCAATTGGTTAGCATCATATGTTTTCCTACCAGTAATAAAATGTGCCATTTTAGAAAATCTATCGACAAAGTTAAAAATAAAATGCATACCTCGTTTTGATCTAGGTAAGCCTACAACAAAGTCCATGGAAATATCCACCTAAGGTTCACTAGGAATTAGTAAAGGTGTATACAAATCCATGAGGTCTAGATTTTGCTTGCTTACATATGATACACTTCTCACAAAATTTGACTACATCTCGTTTCATATGAGGCCAAAAGAAATGCTCAATCAAAACTTCTAGAGTTTTTCTTACACCAAAATGTCCCATTAGTCTCCCACCATGAGCCTCTTGGATTTATAATTCCCTCAATAAACAATTAGGCACACACAACCTATTGACTCTAAGTAGAAACCCATCATGCCTATAAAACTTCCCAAATGCAGCATGTTCACAAACTTCAAATGCATTTTCAAAGTTAGGATCATTAAAATATAATACCAAGAATACAATCGCACTCTCACTAACCTTTTTATACACAAAGGGTTCATCGGGATTTTGTGAGAAATCAAACTCTTTGATTTCCTTATCAAAATGAATATTCCACTAAGTTCTAAACTTGGTTTTCATGAAATCTATTTTCGACTTCATGACTATTAACTATTTGTCCCTTTATGAACTTTTGAGAACTTCTTCATACTCAGTAGGTTCCTCATCTTAATGAGTAACACATCATTCGATTCATTTATAAGAAATTCATATCTCTCAAAAATATTACGTATTCTACTAAATCTACGAAGAGATCGTATCTCCATATGTTCAGCCGATGACTCATCACTATGAGTAATCAGTTGTGGTTCTTGACTAAGTGTCTCATCAATGTCTATTTGAGTCTCTTGAACTTCACTAAGTTCCACTCTACTCACATTGTTTTCTTGCAAGAGAAACTTTTTCTGATGGAGTCAAACAAAGTAATCAAGTTGCGCAACAAGCTAATATGGATTATACTCAACCCACTTTAGATGTTGTTGATAATCCATTATACATCAATGGAGGCTCAATTATCAGGGCTAAGGCTAGGAAGATGAAAGAAACACTTAATGTACTAATTGAAGATATGAAGGCCAAAATTACAATTGAAGAAGGTTTGACTAAAAGCAAGTCATGTGGCTTAATCAATCTAATTCAAACCTTGGATGAGCTTAAGTAGCCACTTAAGTCTCATGTTTATGTAGTAGGGATATGTAGGCTCAATTTCTAGCTTATTTGGGTTGTAATGATGCTATAAGCTAAAAATAAATAAATAGTCTATATAGGTTTTTACTAAATGAGTTTTCTTTTGGCCTTTTAGGATTTTTAGATCACCTTATAGGTATAAATAAAGGGGGTGGCAACTATACATGTATCTTTTGGCATATTTTTAAACTAAAGCATGGTGAGGGTCTCACTTATTGGTTCTTCATTGAACTAGAACTTATCAAGGCATCTCCTTGTGGCGTTCAAAGACTTGTCAACCTCCATCCCAAGGTTGTGGCGTCTTCCCTCTTCCTCTATACCAAGGTTTGACTTTCTTAAGTATCAGGTCGAGGTTCTATTCATCCTTCTTATCGATTTAGACTTTCCTTCATTCTTTCTTCAATTCCCTATGGGTTCTTGAGATTTTTCTCTCACGGGTTCACATCAGTTGGTATCAGAGCTAGTTTTTTCTAAATCGATTTGGTTATCCTTTTCTTTTGTTCTTGAAACTTTATCTATAAGGGAAAGGAAGGGAGGCTGAAATTTTGAAAACAAAAAAAGTAAAAAATAGTGCAACAAAAGGTGGGTGTAGAGATCTTGTTATTTCTATATTTACATTTTTTACTGCCTTTTATTTTTCAATTATGCATTTCTTTCAAGTTTTGCCTAGATTTAATTCTGTCACTTGCCTAAATTAAGTTTTGGCAAATTTTCTTTCAGCACTTATTTCAAGTATCCTTCAATTCTATATTTCTTTCAAATTTTTCTATATTTAATTCTGGCACCTACCTAGATTAAGTTCTGTCAAATTTCCTTTCAGTTTTTATTTCAAGTACTTTACCTTTTAATTTCACATTTCTTTCAAGTTTTGCTTAGATTTAATTCTGGCACTTTCTTAGATTAAGTTCTGATAAATTTTCTTTCAGCAATTATTTCAAGAATCTTTTAATTCTGCATTCTCACAAGTTTTGCCTAGATTTAATTCTGGCACCTGCCTAGATTAAATTCTGGTAATTTTCCTTTTAGCTTTTAATTCTAGTATCTTTATCTTTCAATTCCGCATTCTAATAAGTTTTACCTAGATTCAAATACTAATTCAAATTTGAATACTAAAAATCTAAATTTAAATAATAAAATTAATTATAATTGAGTACCTTTTAATTATGAAACAATGAATTCAAAAAATTCAAAATTAATTCTGAAAAATATAAAATTAAATACTAAATTCAAGAAAATAAATCGATCAATTTTAACAAGTCAAATTTAAATTTTAAAAATATAAATTTAAATAATAAAATTAATTATCATCAAGTTCTATTTAATTATGAAACATAACATAATTCAAATAAAAATTAAATCCATAATTTATAAAAATTCAATAAAAATTAATTGATAATTCAAACAAGTAAAGAAATTAAAATTGATAAACCTAATTACAACAAAATACTTATAATATGAAACTAATTGATAAAATATTACTTAAGCAAATAAAAAATTTAATAAAATCCAAAATGGGTTGACACATTCGTGAGTCCACACAAAATTTATCAAATTGAGAATGTAGTAGAGATATGTAGGCTCAATTTCAAGCTTTATTTAGGTTGTAATGATGCCATAAGCTTAAAATGGTTAAGTAGTTTATAGAGGTCTTTACTAAATGGACTTTCTTTTTACCTTTTAGGATTTTTAAGTCTCCCTATAGCTATAAATAAAGGGGGTGATTTCCACATATGTATCTTTGGCATATTTTCAATCTAAAGCATGGTGAAGTTATCACTTGTTGGTTCTTCATTGAACTAGAACTTATCAAGACATCCCCTTATGGCGTTCAAAGACTTATCAGCCTCCATCCCAAGGTTGTGGCATCTTCTTTCTTCAACTATACCAAGGTTCGACTTTTTTAAGTATCGGATCCAGGTTCTATTCATCCTTCTTATCGATTTAGACTTTTCTTCTTTCTTTCTACAATTCGTTGTGGGTTCTTGAGATTTTTCTCTATGGGTTCATATCAGTTGGTATTAGAGCTTTGACTTTTCTAAATCGATTTGGTTATCCTTTTTCTTTTATGCTTGAAACTTTATATATTTTGTTCATCATTAGATACTTATTGTTTTCATCTTTCGATCCTTGTAAGTCTTATTTGCTTATTGCTATCAAAAAAATAAGAAAAAAAAATTATTTTTGGCCAAAAAAAAAGAAAAAATTTATTTTCAGCCAAAAAAAGGAAAGAAGGAAGGCTAAAATTTTGAAAATAAGAGAAAAAAACTAATGGAAAAGAAGCAACAAAAGGTGGGTGTAGAGAGCTTTTTATTTCTATACTTGTATTTTTTTTAGTACCCTTATCTTTCAATTCTGTATTTCTTTCAAGTTTTGCTTAGATAATTCTGGCAGTTGCATAGATTAAGTTCTGGCAAATTTTCTTTTAGCACTTCAAGTATCTTTCAATTCTGCATTTCTTTCAATTTTTGCCTAGATTTAATTCTGGCACTTGCCTAGATTAAGTTTTGACAAATTTTCTTTCAGCTATCTTTATCTTTCAATTTCATATTTCTTTCAAGTTTGCCTAGATTTAATTCTGACACTTGCCTAAATTCAGTTCTGGCAAATTTTCTTTCAGCACTTATTTCAAGTATCTTTCAATTCTGCATTTCTTTCAAATTTTACCTATATTTAATTCTGGCACTTGTCTAGATTAAGTTCTGGCAAATTTTCTTTCAGCTTTTATTTTCAGTATCTTTATCTTTCAAATCTGCATTCTAATAAGTTTTGCCTAGATTTAATTCTGGAAAATTTTTTTCGACACTTAATTCAAGTTTTCAATTCTATAATTTGCTTCTTCTTCAATTCCTATCTTATATCCTAATTTCCTTGAAATTTTTTCAATTAGTCAAAGAACGCTTACAAGGGATTGCCTCAATTCAAAGTTCTTTAAAGAGCTAATCTTAGTGAGTTGAGTGATTGAGTGACAATAGCATACCATAATAGCGACAAGTGGAGATGAAGCAAGACCTAGAGAAACCCTTAAACAATGTGCTTTGAGAATACATTTGGAACGCATGGAAATCAGATTCAGTCAAATCCTCGACAGACTAGAAAGGCAAGATGCTATAATTACTGGACTATAAAATAATCAAATTGGTAGGAATAAGTGCAAGGTAGTGTAACCGTGATGACAATGATGATGATGATATTTCTGAGGACATTAATGATAGAGCTTCTAGTGGCAGATCTGGACATGTTAAAATTGGTGGAAGAAGAGGAAGGGCAAATGAATATGTTGATAGAAACTTGAGTAATATCAAGATGAAGATTTCTTCATTTCAAGGCAAAAATGATCTAGATGTATATTTAGAGTGAGAAAAAAAGTGGAATTAGTATTTGATTGTCACAACTACTCTGAAGAAAAGAAGATAAAACTTGTTGCTGTTGAGTTTATTGATTATGCTATTATTTGATGGGATCAAATTATTCTAAGCAGGAGAAGAAACAAAGAGAGACCTATTGACACATGGGAGGAGATGAAATCTATAATGAGAAAGAGGTTCATTCCCTCACATTACTATCGAGATTTGTACCAAAGATTACAAAGTCTAACACAAGGGTCCAAGACTGTGGAGGAATACCACAAAGAGATGGAGATTGCCATGATTCGAGCCAATGTGGAGGAGGACCGAGAAGCAACCATGGCACGATTTTTACAAGGTTTGAATCCAGAAATTGCAAATGTAGTAGAGTTGCAACATTATATGGAGCTTGAAAATATGGTGCATAAGTCCATGAAAGTTGAAAGGCAACTCAAAAGGAAGGGTTCAATCAAGCATGGGCAAAGTCATAATTCATCAACTTGAAAATCTAGTTGAAATAAAAAAGATGATAAAGTCGCAGCAAAGGGTAAGACTAAGCTTTTAAAGAATAAAGATGCTAGTTCTCTATTGGTCAAAGGTAAAGAACCTATCCAATCTTCAAGAAATAGAGATATTAAATATTTTAAGTATTTGGGAAGGGGACATAATGCTGATATTACAATTGCCAAACAAAAGAATTATGATTTAAAAAAAAATGGTAATATTAAAACCTTGCCACCAGTATTGGAAAGTGATGTAGAAGAGTATCCCATTGAAGGTGAAGCCCTCGTCACTACCCTTCTAGTAGATAAAGTCTTCTCCAAAGAATAGTGGAGGTCTAGAAGTACTATAGCCTTCCTGATGGATCATTTATCTTGGACACATAAAAAAATAAAAGAATGTACCAAGATTTGGTCATAGATTAATAGTGCGGGAAAAAATAAGAAATCCAAAAATTAGAGTGAAAAAAATCAAAAAATGCTCAATTAGTGGTGGCACTAAAATTGAGCACCCTTGCCCTGATAGCAATTGTAGGATCATGTAAGAGTGCTAGAGAGGGTGAATAGCATTGTTTCGCATTTTCACTCTTTTAAAAATCTTGGGTAAAGTATAATCATACGATATCAGAAAGTGTAGTGAAAAAAATAAATATGAACAAGTTTATTTTTACTTGGTTCACTGCTACAAGCTGCTACTCCAAGGTCCACAATCAGTGATCGTTTCCGATGGAAAATTCACTATAATAACTCTCCTCTTACAAGAAGAAGTTTGTCACTTTTATAAATATATTAGGATCGATAAACTTATACTATCCTAAGAATCTTAAGTACAAAAAGTGATATAGAGATTACCAATTGAGAGTAGTAATTGACTTGTAGTAATCGGTGCAGCTCCACGGCATTACGATGGCATTTTGGATCAAAGATTTGCGCACAGAAGGTCGTCATAGAAGTGCCTTGAACGGATGTCAGGATTCCCCCTTGCAGCTACTTATAAAGCCTGATCCAAGCGCCTAGAAGTCCTTCCAGGTGCCTCCATATCATCTCGTCGATCCACTTTCGATACTGAGTCGGCATCTTTCATGCGCCTATATCCCTTTCAGGCACCTGGATGTTGACATGGAGGTTGCCAAATCAACTTTGACTCTGCAATGCCTTATCCAGATCCGAGTGCCTGATACCTCTCTAGGCACCTGGATGTTGAGGTGTCCCGACCACTAGAACTCTACCACCTCATTCATCTCGCTGACCCATTCAGTTGATGTCCGATCACCTTGATACCATCCACGCACCTGGACCATCCGATCGTCTAGATCTAAATAAGGATGTCTGGAATACAAAGTTTCAACCCCTCCTTTCTTACATTACAAGTTAGTCTAAAATCAACGATAACAGGAAGGATAACAGTTTTTACAAATTATTTTATCTTGACTTCAGATTTCTGGTGAAATCCTATGTTAGACCAACATCTATTATTCCCCTTACCGAAAACGTGTCCTCAACCACTCCACTTGAGAGAATTCCAATCAGGTCCTCCAAACTTGTTGGACTTTTGCTCAGCCTTAATCCTTGGCCCCCCAAGTCTTCCACTACTAGACGATCAATCCTGTAAACCCGCCTAGACTTTCGCCTGGTGCTCTGATCTGTCAAGACTTCCTACCTAGTTCTCCTGACCAAGACTTCCTTGTCTAGTCCTCTAAACTAGGTCTTCTGCCTAATCCTCTATATCAAGACTTTCTTTGCTTAGCTGCAACTAGGACTTCCTTTGCTAGCCATAACTAGATTTTCTCTGTGCTACCTGCATACTCAATTCAACTCATTAGATCACTTCTCAAACTTAACTTCAACCCTTTTCCATTATCAAAACTCAGGTTTTATCATCTGGTGCTCCCTATACCAATAATACATCTCCTAAAATAGGAGTGGTCCTCTATTAGTTACTCAATCATCTTTGTGTACTTTGACTTATACCCAATCATCCTGGGTTCACATCTCCATAGAGATGTTTGTTTAAGATGTCAAAGTATAAGTCTCCATGACCAAGATAACTTGAATACCTTAAGTCAAAGGAAACTTGCACTCAAGCTGTAATGAGATATTCATAGACATATATATAACCTTATGAAGTTTCATGGCAGGTCACTTCCGATGAACTAGTTAACCTTAATCAACATCCATATGTTAACTCTCAACATCCCAATATTTTCTGTCAATTAAAATCGA
>JBBMKF010000046.1:2232917-2249332 GCA_037834155.1 Curcuma caesia | reverse complement strand
TTGCCCATTTGTGGCTTCTTGTCCATATCAACTTTGCGCAGAACAACGTACAAGAGCTCTACTGCTACAATAATATCTGTAATATAGTCCAAAAATCTAATCGATATAATAATATTTTGCACTTCTTTACCTTCAGTCGTGTTAGAATATCGAGAGGTTTCCCAATTCTCAGAAGTGAACATGACTTTCAATCCACTTTTTTTCTAAAACAATGATTTTAACAGGAGAAAGTGAGTGAAAAACCTAGTCGCTCCTGGTCGCAAAATCTCTCCATCAATAAATTTTCTCATTAATCCATAACTCAATAATGATTATAGAGGAATTTTGTTAGCGATAGACCTTTTTTCACTATCTTCTTCACTATATCGAGTTTACGGATATCTGCCATCATCAAATCAATACAGTGTGCCTGCATATGGCGTCTAAAATAATATTTGATGCTTTTGCTCCAACAACTCTCCAACTCTCTTAAAGTTGACACAATTATCTGTAATCACTTGTACTATATATTCTGCACCTATATCTTGAACTATATTATTCATCAAATGATATATGTAAGGTGCATCATGATAGTCTGTAGTTGCATCAATAGATTTATGAAATATGATCTTTCTATTGCAGTATATCAGAAAGTTGATAATGCTCATCCGTGTAGGTCCTGTCCAGCCATCGCACATCAACGTTATCCTATATAAACTCCATTGCTTCTTACATGATAGAATCCAAGTCTTAATCTCCTCCACTTGTTCATCTAAATACAGACCAACAATTTCATATGCAGTCAGAGGTTGAATACCCGACCGGATTTCTAGATGTTGGATACCATACTACGACAGTATGTGTTGCTTGCTGCATTAGGAGGAATTTGATTAAAATGAAAAAATTTAGCAATACTTTTACCAATTGATTTCTTCTCTTTCGTATATATATATCATCAATCCGAGTTTGTTTGCTAGTTTGGTTTGGGAATGCTAGTGGATCAATATCAGGAACATCAATTGCTCATCTTTGTCTCATAGAAGAGAAAAACGACCAATACAACCTTGCGTTGAAGTAATACGAACACTTGCACTTCTTCCCAATGTTGCTGCAGTAGTTGAGCCAGATCCACTAGCACCATCTGAGCCACTTCTACCAGCGCCAACTATAGTACCACCATGTTTCATATGTTGCTCATATTCATATTGAGTTTGAGAGGCATGGAGAGCTGCTGAAAATTCTTCATCATTTGAAACTTCATCATGACTTTCAAAGTCATCATAGGTTGGTTCTTTAGAACTTCGGCTATCTAAAAGTTCATGTTGTTGTTGTTTATACTTCATTGTTTTTTTTCCATCAAGTTCCTCTTTTATTGCACGACGAACTTCTTGAGAAATTTTTGGACATTTAGAAACATCTGGATATCCACTAGCAAGATGTTGTCTTAGGCGTGTGATCTCACCACCGCGTCCAATCATATCGCAATGCAAGCATTGCTAATGAAATCGATTCTCTAATCGACGTGCATATCTCCAAGCTGAATCATAAGATTATTGTTTTGGTGCCTTTACCTGTGTATTATAAAAAAAATAAAAAGATCAAATAATTTAGAATAAATATTTATAATTATAGTATTAATAATATTCTTGTTTTGATGTCATCATATATCTAAAAAAATTAAGAACGATAAAAAATAAATAATTCATAATTACAGTATTAATAATATTAATATTAAAAACATTATATGATAAAAATATTTAAATTTAATTAAAAATAAAAAATTAAAAATTAAAATATCTTCCTATATATTTAAGTTTTTAAAAATAATTATTAAATTATATAATAAAAATTTTATCTTGAGATAAAAATTTAATTATATTAATAATTATCAGCTTAATTAATTATTTATTAATTTATATAATATATATCTACTATTTATATATTTTATATAATATATAATAAAAATTATTATTTATATATTTATATATAATTTTAAAGTTAAAACATAAAATTATATATTTTTAAATATCATTTAATAAATAAAAAATTTAAATCATTTATTCAATTCGCAATTCATTGTTAAATAATTTTCACCATAAAATTTTTTAACATATCATTAATTAAATTATTTAAATAATAATATATAGTTAATTAAATTTTTTAACAGATTAAATAATTCATTAAATTTTTTTAACATATGAATTTAAATTAATTTTTTAAATATTTTTATTTTTAATAAAAATAAATTTACATATTATATTTATATTAATTAATTAACAGTTTATTTAATAATTATTAATCTATATAATATATATAGTTATCATTTATTATATAATTAATTATTAATTAAAAATTATATATACTAAATAATACTTTATATATTTATATATATTAAATAATATGTTTTATAAGAATTTAATATAACAGTTATTATAATAAATTGTATTTCAATATAACGGTTTTAATTAAAACTATTATATTGATTTTTTTTTAAATCTAACTTTTTCCCGCAAGATTGTGATTCGACTTTTGCCGATTCGCAATCTTGCCCAACCTGATTGTCGCCGCCTCGCCGAGCCTTTGCTATTGCTCGCTGAGCCTTTGTTGCTGCCTCACCGCCTCGCCGCCTCCCGTTGCTTGATGCTTTCTCCTTCCAGGTTCATCGCTTAAATAAGCTTTTCCCCGTCCATCTCGCGATCTCCTTCTTGTGATCGACAGAAGGAATCGATTCAATTCCTTCTCGTGATCGACATAAGGAATCGAATCGATTCCTTATGTCATTGCAACCCGACGCACGCGAGCGAAGATGCGATGATGCGAACGCGCGTGCTGTGTCGGTCGAGTGCCGGTGCCGGTCCCAGGGTGGAACGGAAAATTTTGGGCATATCGAGCGGTTCGACTCGATATTTTAATCCGTGATTACCTCTAAAACTAAATATTTATTCTACAACAATGGTTGACACTAGATAAGTTAGAATTTTCTTTATTATGATACAGAGGATGGGAAAACTTTGAATCTTTTGCCACCACCATCATAAAATATGGAAATCTAGCTTGCTATTTGTTTCACTGAAATCAAAAGAAATCATAAAATAATTCTTAAGTTTATGCCTCGAATTTAAGGATTCTCGTGGACGTTTTGTTTGTTCTTGTAAAAAAAGTTATGCTTTTGTGAGTTATAAATTACTAGTATTACTAATAATCTTAGTTTCAAGCACATTACCTTCTAATCCATATTTTACAATATAATCGTTATAGATATTATATAAATTATGTACAATAAAAGCAAGATTAAGAGAAGAAGAATCTTTAAATGGAATTAAAACATCATAATACATAATTAATATTTCATGCAAAACATTTAATTTAAGTTTACGATCTAAAACAAATGTAACTAAATACATATTGGGAATATAATAAATATATTTTTCTCATTTTGCCTTTATTGCTAACATGTAGGGAGATAAAAATTCATTTATAATATATTTAATTTAAAATTGAAGTTGTGTTACAAAAATTTTGAGTAGTAGGATAATAAACACCAGATAGTTGTTTAGTTATATATATATATTTCATTGGTGTGAAAATAAATATACATTAGTATTATTAGCCTTTTGTGTAAAAAATGAATACAATACTTCTCTATATTGAAATGAGTCTTGTAATACTTTATATGTTGAATTCCAACGTGTTAGTACATCACATGGAAATTTTTTAGGTCTTATGCAATTAATTTTACAAAATTTACCCCATTGTTTCGACTACAAATAAGAAATAATAATTTTAATTTATCGAATTTGATTTTCTAAAATTTTTAATCCATCTTTGACGAATAAATTTAAAACATGACATACACATCAAATATGAAAAAATAAACCACCAATAGCAGGTTGATATATAATTTTAAATTCTTTAATACTTGCAATACTAGAACTATCATTATCAAATGATATTAAAGATATTTTAGAAGTTAATCGATATTCTTCTAAAATTAAGCACATTAATTAAGATATATTGTGAGCAGTGTTTGCTACATTAAAGACTCAATATACTAATAAATATTTTTGAATTGACCAAGAGTTATTAATCCAATGACAAATTATACTCATATATGAATGAGTTTTCCAATTATCACTTCAAATATCAGAACATAAAGATACTTTATTATTTAATTTACTACTTTTTTTAATTAAATCTTTTTTATCTTGTCTCATTAATCTACTAGTACAACTTTTCTTACAATGAGAAAGAGTATTGTTTTTTACAAAAATGAGTAACTTGAAAAATGCTATAATTTGAAAAACACTTTAGAAACACTTATCTTTACTCTTTGGCTGCTATTTTAAGGCTCGTAGTCCTTGACTGCATCTGATAGATAGTCTTGTCTTTTACAAAAATAAGTAATTTGAAAAACACTATAATTTGAAAAACACTTTAGGAACACTTATCTTAACTTTGAAAAATACTTATTTCTTAACTTTGAAAAACACTTGTCTTATCTTTGAAAATCATTTATCTTAATTTTTTGAATACCACTTATCTTTACTTTTTGAAAAATGCTTATCTTAACTTTGAAGTTATCCAAAACTCTCCCCTTTTGACATATAAAAAATAAGTAAGGTTTTGAAATTAGTAGGGAGAAGGTTTTGAAATGTGTTTTAAGGTTTGAAAACAATTAAACACTTTGTACGAATGTTTGAAAAGAAAATTTTTGAGATGCAACACTTGTAATAATGAGTCAAAATGATGTGAAAAATAAAACTATCAATAATGAATTAAAATAATATTGATAATTAAGAAATTTAAAGAGCCTAGAGTTCAATCATGATGACTAATTTTTGAAAATAAAATATATAAAAATATAATATCTAGGAAATTGTCTTTATTAGCATGTCTAATTTTTATTTTTAATTGACTATCAAAAGATAGCAGTTTTCATTTAGTTAAGTGTAGGTTTTTAGCTAGTCAATTACTATGAAGGATCACTTAATTTGATCTATGTGAATTTGTATTTTTAGCCCAGATTTATAATAATGCACTGACATAAGCATCTGAAATCCAAACTTAACTCTAAGTATCTCACACCATTCTAAATGACTCCGTACATAAGCAAATTAATCCTAAGGTTCTTGTTAGATGTTGACTGCCTAAATCTATAGGTTTATGCTTTTTATGAGAAAACCTAGGCTAAGTCCAGATTTTAATTAATTTTGAAAAATATAAGTTTTGAAAAATATAAGTTTAAAAAATAGGTTTTTAATAAATAGGTTTGAAAAATATAAGTTTTGAAAAAATAGATTTGAAAAACATAAGTTTTTGAAAAATAAAAATAAAAATTAGTTGATGACGATGAAACAGAATTGATCTAAATCACCCAAAAATCCATAGACGGAATGCAATTCATGTAGCTTTACTCAAATAGTTGGGATCTATACAATTGGTTCTTAAGAATTAATTGATGCCAGTATATCTTTATTTATAACAGTAAGATTTTCCATTCTTAACTGGTTTCTGATTTGCACCTTTTCCTTTGTCAATAGTTTATCCAATAGGGTTAACTCTAGACATGATCTTACTAATTTATTCCACTCTCAAAATTCTGATCCTTGCATATCTTTTTCAACAAGGCAACCTTAGACACTTTGAATATGCTTTTAAAGAATTCAATAATCTACTGCTTGTCTCTTAATGCTGTTGGTTCTTGTGCTAGGTCAGTGTCAGTATCAAAATAACTGCAGGAACACCAGCCAAAATTGTTGTTCTTCAGGAAGTTCTTAATAATAAACCTGCCTGGCTTATCCTTGATAGGTATTGTTCTTCTGCTTCTGACTGTTTTGATTCTAAATTTGTGCCATAGTACCAATAGGGAGTTTATGGATCTGGTTTACTATGAATAGCTACTACTTAAGTACAGAAGTTCTATATTGAGCCAAAAATCTGATTCTAATTTGTATATGCATGTTAGATCAAGTCCTCCACATTTTACTTCAACAATAGCCAAGTCATTTTGGACAGAAAAGTCTTTGATCCATGTGCCTGCACTTCTGACAAGTGATTTCATCTAAAAAAATATAGCAAACTTAATGGCATAGTTTATATATATATATATGTTTGTATGTATGTGTGTATATCTGATGCTTTAACATTTTTAGATGTGATTTCATTTATAGATGAGGTTTTCATGCTCATGTTCTTGAAGTTTACATAAAAATGTGTAGAATTGAGATAGGCTCTTGAATTGTTTTTGTTAAGAAAAATCCATTTCACTTTCTTGTTTACGTATTCAATTAAAAACATTAATTGCAAAATGTTTATCTGCTTCAACAATCAGAATTAAATAATATGGACATTTCACTTCTTTATTAAACAAAATGTGAATCCCAATGTTTGTAGTGCTAACCCTTGTTGGTTGGTATGGATGGAATTTAACACGCAAGTCTTCGTTAGCACCAGAGCATTGATGTGTCTCACAATAAAGAGGGAGCGAGATAGGAAGAGAAGAGAAACCGAGGGAAAGAAGGGAGGAGAGGGGAGAAAGTACTCAAAAAATTTGGGAGGAGTATCGGGGAGAGCGAGTGGAAAGGGTGGTGGGTGACTAGCAAGGGGCGGTGTTAGTTGACATGAGACAGGAATGGGGGGAGAGGAGTATGTGGAAAGATAAGAGAGGGGAATTAAAAATAATTTCTAATCTACTAAAAATACTACTAACCTAATTAAATGCGATTGAACCACTATCATATATATAGGCTAAAATAGGTCGAAATTGATTTGGATTTTAACTCATTTTATCCTAATCACTATGCCTATTCAATAGACTCCGCAACGTCACTTTTAGTTGATCCCGAAACATAAAATTTTAGTTTATTTAGCTTAATTAGTCATCTAAAAACTTTTTGAAAATAATTTAAAATTTAAATAGGATAAAATTTGGTATTTAACATTAATGAATTTTTTTCTTCCTATTCTAACATTTTTTAGGCCGACAGAGACGACAGATTTGTGCAAGCAAACAATGGGAAAATTAGAGTTTAATTAGATTGTCTCGGGTTTGTTCTTCTCTTTTGAATCTTCTCTCAGTTTTGATTAGGATTAGACACAATGAAAATTTACTCCATTCAGTTAAAAAATAATTTATCTATTTTTAATTTATTTTGGAAGAATATTAATGAAGATAAATGATTATTGCAATAGATGTACATTGATAGGATCAAATTATTTTTTTATAAAAAGTTTATCTAGTTCAATTTAAATGTATAGAAAATTTTTAAATTTGAATTTGATTTTATCGAAAAAAATTTGCATTCATAATTTTCAAATTTGATTGAGTTGAGTTGAAGGTTTAGATTTTTAAAGATTACTTATAAAATTAAATAAATTTAATTACAAAATTCGAAATCTAATTTAAACCTAAAACATATTTCACATCCCAAAATTTGAAAAATCTTATATCTCTCTATATTTGTCCACTCTAATAATTGTAGTTATGTATAAGAAACAAAACCAAATTAAAACAGAACAACATGATTTTGAAGGATTTCACTGTATTCAAAAATTTTATTTAGCTTTTATTTAATGCTCAAAATTTGTATTAAATGCTCATGAACAAATTTTAAATATAATTATATAAACATATAAAAATATACATCTTCAACAATGAAAGCCTCTCGGGTCTTCAAATTGAAAATTTCTTCAATGTGCAGAATTTGAAAGCAACACATGCTTTAGTTTATAGAGTAGCAAGGGAGCTTCTATTTTCTAGTTTCATATTTTAGCGTTTTAGATTATAAGTGTAAATCAATATGAAAAAAGTATACAGTTTATATATATGACTAAATCTTAAAATAAATCTTAATTTGTTGCAAGTATTTTTAGCTCTAAATGCTTAGATGATCAAACTAATCAACAAAGATAAGCACAAGAATAAACATTTATTAGTAATTTAATCCATTATTTAGTAAATAATTAATTACAATAAAAAGATAATTAAAAATTTCAACTTATACTAGATAAAATTAATCATATTATTATTAATAGTTTAATTAAATAAATATTAAAATGGTATTTTCATGATATGATATAAAATCTTATTGTACTAAAACTCCGACATGGCTTGTTTATCACAATAATCATATTATTCATAGCAAAGATGAATTTTCTTTAAATATTAGCCAAATTGATTTGGTTAGTTTCTATGAATTGTGAAGTTTTCTATTTTCTGTTTCACCTAGAAGTGCAACACAGCACAAAAATTTGACTTCCCACAGAAACAGCGGACCTCACCTCCTAATTAATAGTAATGTATCTTAAACAATTTATCCTAGGATAAATGCCAGTGCAGGTTGGATAAAACATCTGGTATAGTATAACTAGAAAAAACCTAACAAGATTTCAACTCAGCTTCTCCTTTTGCTGGAATGGAGTCGCTTAGTTTCTTACCTGCTTAGACCTCTTTATCTAGGTTCTTTTCACCCAGTTTGGCTCACATCTTGCTTCTGTCATGATTAGACTGGTTTGCAGCCATCTTCTCTAAAGCTGCAAAGTTGAATTTTCTTGTATGTCCAGTTAGATAGAATAGTTACACCAAGTCACTCCTCTGTGAACCCATTTGCTTTATTAACCATATCATTTGATAGAAAAAGATATATTACAGGCATCAGACAATATTGTCAGATTCCTTTTGCTTTAACTTTACCCATAAACAGCCACAAGGAAACAGCAAAGAATTTACAATCCAAGAGATTCCTATGCGAGACTCCAATATAATTCCATAAAGAATTGTGGGGAGAGTTTGTACTGTCAAGATGCCTATACTCTATTGTGTATCAATATTTTGCTTGATGGTTCACGGTTTGCAATGTTTATGGACCATTTTTTGGGGATGGGTTGTATTAATCCTAAACATGTACCGAAGAAGGACCACAAACCAACTATAAGTCTTAACTATTTAGGGTCAAATACACAATTCTTATTACTCCTTCAAACTCTATGTAGGACTATATCCTTACTAATAAGTCATTCTTTGCATATTGGGAAACCGAATGGAGAATGAAGAAGACCATAATTGTTAAAAAAAAAAAAAGTCGATACTGATATGGTTGCCCAAGTTGCATCAATTTTAGCAAAGTCTGACCTGATTTTTCTTGAGAGATCAATATCTCATATTAGATCCATAGTTTAAAGTAAGTAAAAATTTGAAGAAATTATCCAGAAATAGATTAACTCCACTTGAAAATATATTAAATTGATTGAAGGCTCATCAAATCAAAATGAATGAAAATGATGCAATAGGATAGGAAGAAATTTTATCAAACTAAATTGAATTAAACAAAGTCAACCAATCTAGCGAACTTTGTCTTGATCTTACCTAAATATTAGTTAAGGCATACAGTACATAGATAGGGGGATATGGTCCTTGTTGCTCCTGTGAATTTAGAATAATCCTCTTGTTGCGAGTGATCTACCACTATGTAAACCAAACAGCTTATCTATCTCTTCTTCATTCAATATTGATAAATAGCTCTATTGACCAATATTGCCTCAAAGGCCATTTTCAACTAAACCCAATAATATGAAATATTAAGTAATAATCTATTTTACTAAATAATCTATTAATATATGATATTGTTTAATTACTCTATTAATAATGCAACAGAATTTATTAGTATATTTTTAGTTATTCATTCTTTATTTGTTATCCATCAATAATCTAAAGACATACATTTAGTTAAAAATACAATAATATTTGATATGTCTAGAACAAGGTTAGCAATCTAGTTAAAGCTGATATCCATGCTTGCTATTAAGAGTGCAAGGGTAGAGTCATAAGGTAAGCCCTTCCTTTTATTTTAAGTGCCAATTCTGTGCCAACTTATGCTTCTCAAAAATAAACTGATTCTGTAGATATATGCAGTGTTTCACCTGCCAGTTGAAGTTCCATTGCTTGTTGTGCTAGTTAAACAAATAGTTACACAGGAGTAGGAGGTAATGGCTTGCAGGACATTTGCTTTAAATGAAGGAAATTTGCTTTCGATGAAGGAAAGTGGAAGATATGGAATAAGTGAGCAAGATAGCTATTAATCCTTTTATGGTAGTCTGTCAATGTTCCATTTATATATAAGTTTCATTAACATCTTGATCTCATTGTCCCTCTAGAGAAGTCAAGTATGATCAGGCCAAGTCTATTTCAGAATTCCTTTCTATCTCATTAAATAATGATAATATAATATTGTTAACCTAATAATATCAATAATATGAAATCACTCGTAATTCGACTAGTCTAATTAATTAAATATACTATTCATTAATTGTATTGTGTTAGCATGCTATCTCATGAGAGAAAATGTTTATCCTTATTATGATTCTCATTATGACTAATTGTCATGTTTTATTTCACAATTATTTAATTTTTCACTTTTTATGACTTTCTTCATCACTTTTGATTTCACTGCTCCTACCAATCCAATACAATCAATACCAGTCCCAATACAGATACTGATTTTGACAACTATGGTGAAGACACCTCTGCCACTTAGGGTGACAATCTAGAGTCACAATAAATTTGGTTAAGATCCATGTACGGTAGATATATATTAGGTTATTGATATAGTTTTGTGCCTATTGTTAAGGTCTAACACAAGCCTTTCTTTTTCCATCCAAGCTTGGGACTGACATTATCTGCTTTATTTAGGTAATAAAAGGAGACTTAAGCCTTGATGTGGAGTTAGCATCACATAATTTTGAGGATTTTGAGAGCTTGGATCAGTTTACTTGTGCTGATTGCTAAATAGTTTAATGGATCTATTCATTGAATATTTGTTTTAGTTTAACGCTGGCTAGCAATCTAACGCAACCCTCCTCCTTTATCCGGGCTTGGGACTAGCCATGACGAGGTTAATTCGTCATAGGCGGAGTTTGCTGATTGCTAAATCTGCCAAATTAATGTGTTGAAAATTGTCCATGCCAGGATAAATGAGTATACTTTTTTCAGCATAGGGTTTCCCTGTATCCATGGATTTTGCACATTCAAACTACTACATTCTGGTCTTTTTTTTACCTGTGCTAATTGTATAGATGCAAAGATATATATGATTTAATGGTACTGATACTTAGTGTGAAGTGCTTAATAATGATATGCATGTTGAAAGGCACTTGCGGAGGGACATGAAATTTTATATGAAACACATATCCTGCAAAGTCGCATCTGTTTCTGATAATCTATTTGTTGATGTGCCAAAACCATTTGTTACGAATGCTTCAAGTAAAGAAACAGTAGAGCAGAAGCTATTTTCTTTCTCCAGAAGTGTTCAACCCAATTCAAACATGGAGGAAGATGACAAGAACATAGGTGAAGCCAATGTGCGCTCTTTGGTGTCTTTGTCAGATTATTATTCTTCTATAACTTCCCAAGATTACTCCGATGCCTTTAAGCTGAGCATGTCATCAACCTCCAAATCAAGGTTCGAGGACTCTAGTATAATGGCAATTGATGGAGTTGTCTCTTCAGGTAAGCAAATTGCAATATCAGAGAGAGAGAACACTTATCTTCTTTTCTCACATGTATATATATATATATATATATATATATAGATATGCGTGTGTATGTATGCATGTGTATGTGTGTATATGCTTGTTGCCATAGTGGAAATGATACCAAGTATTAAATTTCCTTGTGTACAAGGATCTTTAGGTTGGTCTTATTTTCATGAAGGTCCATGAATTATCCATTTTGCATCCATGGTAATCTTGACAAGTGTATTCTAGAGGGGGGTTTTCCTCATGGAGTATTTAGCCTTTTTCGTAATATATACCTTTTATTTTCATGTTGATAGTTTATACTTTATAGTTCCAGCTATAGAGTTCATACTTGCATTTCTTTTACCCCTTTTCTGGGTCTGGATCGATGCTACTGGATTTATGTTCTACTCAGTTGAACATGGAAGATTACAAGCAACCATCCACATACCTTTCAGAGCTGTGATCTTCACTGCTGTTTGAGGTACCCTGGCATGCACATGCATACACGCCCTCACAAATATATATGTTCAGTGAAGAAGAGATGATAACTAGGTGTAGGTAAAACTACAACTTTTGATACCAATATTGAACTAGATTCCAATCTTTGGTTATTTTGGAAAAATTGGAAAAGATAATGCTAATAGTATATCTTTACTTGTACCTATGCCACTATGCATTTTATATTGATCTTGTATAGAAAGTTAAATTATATATGTAATAAGCAGTTTTGGAAAACTAACACCAAGATTTGATGGCTAAACTTGTCATAACAATTGAAATAATTGAAAGTTTGGATAGCATCAATGTGTTAATGTGAATAAGTATCGTACAACAATCTGAACATCTGATTTGTCCATCGAAGTCTCTACAAGGATGGCTTTCATTGTTAACCATTTGCGGTGATGAAAGTTCCCCTTACCCATGGTTTGCAGATTTAGTAATTGTTTAACTCAATTGAATTTATATGTATTCATCCTCTAGCATGTAGCAACTTTGCATTCTATTCTCCAAGTATTATAAGCTTTTAGTGATCCGAAGTTGATAGACGATGACTTTTCTGTGATCTTATCACATTAAGAATGATTTCCATCAGCAGCAAATGCCTTTTATCTTAGTTTTCCAGGATCATTGTCCTTTTCAGGGGTATATTTTAAAGAACAAAGAAATCTGTCTGGTAAGCAGGTTCTGGAGGGCAATAATGATTTAGTTTTTCAGTATGAGTCCTCTGAAAAGCCAATTCTTTGTGCTGCTTGTGGACTAAGGTCAATTCTTTATATCAAGGAATCTATGAAGTTCCAATTTTCAGAGATTCAGGATGCAACTAATGATTTTTCAAAAGATAATTTATTGGGAGAAGGCGGATTTGGTTTTGTATATAAAGGCCAACTTAAAGATGGCCAGTTTATTGCGGCAAAAGTACGAAAAGATGAAAGCACCCAAGGATACAATGAATTCTTTTCTGAAGTGCATGTTCTAAGCTTTGCAAGACATAGGAATATTGTGATGCTTGTGGGTTATTGTTGCAAGGAGAAACATAATATCTTAGTTTATGAATATATCTGCAACAAGTCTCTTCATTGGCATCTTTTTAGTAAGTAGTAGGCCTATTGCTGTCATATTGGAATCAACAACTGTCAAATATTTTCTGGTTTGGCTGCTATAATGTTGAATGAACTTTTTTTGTGGATAATGTAGATGAATCTGCTGAGCTTCTTGAATGGGATCGTAGACATGCTATTGCTTTGGGAATAGCAAAAGGTCTCCGTTTTCTGCATGAAGAATGCCGTGGTGGCCCAATTATTCATAGAGATTTGCGTCCAAGCAATGTTCTGCTTACACATGATTTTGTTCCCATGGTAATTTTTTTAGCGTTCATATCCGTTGGTTTCTGCTTCAGCATTACTATTTCAGATGATGAATTTTGGTTTTCTATGAAATAAGAGACTGGAAACTACATGAGGCAACTGGTTAGGTGATAGGGATAATTTATGATGCTGTAACACAACCTCTAATTATTTTTAGGAATTGTGGAATTCCATTGTAGTATTTGATTTTGCTCCTAAGAATCATACATCCTTGAGGAGAACCACATGACAGTGAACTTTGTTATCTATCGTGAGATATAAACCAACTCACAACTCTATATGTTCAATTAACAAGAAAGTTTGCTTGGTCTCATATGTAAGTCTTGCACAGTGCACTAAATAGTGAAATTCTTCACATTATGTCCAACATCAGTGATGAGATTTCACATGTCAATCACTATTGATTGATACAATCGATGAATCATCCCAATCACCAATTGATATTGATATAGTGTGGTATGAGTAAATGTCATTGTGTCACTCATGCCCATAGAGTTTTAGTGGTACAAACCAAGATGGGATTCTATTCTTGCAGCTCGTCCTGTGATTGCCATTCATGCGGAGATGAAATATTATAAAACGAGAGGGAAGGGGAAGAGGGGTGAGCATCAAAATGGAGCTCCAGAAGCAACAAACACGAGTAACACCATAGCCGAAGAAACCAAGATGTATCTATGATTTGCACCTTGATTGCCATTCATGAGGAGATGAAATATTATAAAAAGAGAGGGAAGGGGAAGAGGGGTGAGCACCAAAATGGAGCTTCAGAAACAACAAACACGAGTAACACCATAGCCAAAGAAATCGAGATGTATCTATGATTTGCACCTTGCTTGTTTTAGCTCTAACTATATGATATAAGTCCAACTTCCAGTAATTAATTGAGACATACTGATGGATATATGGAGATTCAAATATTAGATGCCTTGAGAGCATTACTTAATTTCAATTTTAGAATATTGTGGAGTTAATCTTACAAAAATATTTCAAAAATGCATACTCATTCAATCTATGACCCTCATTTTGGTGTTAGTAAGTATAATATTAGTTGATAGACTTTTTATATTTTTTGTTACTTGCTTTTCAAAATTCTAATGACTTTGCAATTGTTATACTCTTGAGAGGTAGACAATGTAAGTGGAAGGAATTTCATAAAATTAGATACTAGAAAGTGTGCTATGTCAACACAACATAGTAGCAAAATCAACGTTCCAAGTACCAATCCATGCTAATCATCAAGGTGGAATTTACTGTTTTGCTCGCTTACCCACACTGTTAGCCTACCCATGCTACCCACCTACCCACACACCCACACTGCCCGCTTGCTTACGCACAAAATGCTCATCATTAGGCAAAAGTGAAATGATCAACATCGGACGAAAGCTTAGAGATAGAGAAATAAAAAATAAAGATCGAGGGGAGAGAGAACAAGAAGGAAAAGAAATTAGCAAGAGAAGTGACGAAGGATGACAAAAGGAATGGCTGTAGCGAGCATAGCGTTTAGGGTTTAGGGTTTAGGGGGCATTGCAGGGGTTTAAACTGAATCTTCAAATTTGGAAGTGACTTTATTAAAAAAAAATCTTGAATCTAAATTTTTAAATTTAATTCATTCAAGTTTAAACTGAGTTTCATATATTTATTTTTTAGAAATTACATACTTATAAAATTAAATAAATTTAGTTATAAAATCTAAAAATATAATATTTTAATCCTAAATTTTGAAAAATTATAAACAGTAGCCCGGTGCATGAAGCTCCTGTCAATACGGGATCTCGGGGAATGATCTATTTAGGAGTATAACTTTTTATAAATCTTTTTATTTTTCATTAATCTAATATGAAGAAACAAAACTAACTTAAAATTAAAAAATAAATTTTAAATTATTTCATTACATGCATCCGAGAGTTTTTTATTTAGGTTTTATATCGAATAGATTTTAAGTGTAAATTGTTGTGAAATGGAAGAAATATAAATAAAGCTAAAAATTAAAATTTCTAAAACTAAGATAATTAAATTAATAGACAAAGATAAATAAAAGAACAAATATATATTAACAATATAATTAATTACTAAGTAAATAATTAGTTATAATAAAAAGTTAATTAAAAATAATGTATATTAAATAAAATTAATTATGTTATTATTGATAATTTAATTAAATAAATATCAAAATTGTATTGGCATGGCATGATAGAGTACCAAAACTATATTGTTCCAGTCAATGATTGAAACTCTGACACGATTCGAGGTTTTAAACCTTGAGCAAAACTATAGTGTTCTAGTTGGAGTCCGTAACTTTAGCATAAAACGTTACTCTAAACCATGAATCACATTTTTCACCTTATTTCTTTGGTGCCATTTAACCTTATGAGAGTGTCATATTAAAGCTAGAGTATTAAGTTCATGTGATTCTTACTGTTAGAATATTTAGGGATAAATATTCTGTTAAGGATAAATATTCTATTAGGGATAAATATTCTATTTTTCTTTATAGAATAATTCTCCTAGAATAGGTCTCTATATTCATGTATAAATAGGGGCTTATCTCTTATAATAAAGTAAGATTCCATATTATTTTACATGGTATCAGAGCGAGGTTAGGTTTAGGGTTATCCGCCCGAACCAATCCTCTTCTTTCTCTCTTTATTCGCCACGTGTTTTCCTCGCGTGCATTTGTGTTCTTCATCTTTATCGATCGGATCGCGACTTCTTCTCTCGCGATCTCTCTTCCGCCGGCGACTTCTCCTCTCGGCTCACTGCTTTCGGCCGTCAATTTCGAATCAACAGAGGTGATCCTTTAGGCGGCACCTCTATTTGCCGTTTCGACATTGGGCCGCAAGACGCTCAACAACTATAGTGCTGCCAAGAGCAAATACAAAAGAGAGCGAGCAGCGCATGAATGCTTTGGATGGCAAAACAGGCCTTCGGTACGCTTCCCTACTCATCAACTTTGGTCTTTCGAAACAATAACAGACTTCCACCTTGTAAGGGTGGCAAAGGACGCCCTTGGTGTGATCATTGCCACCGACCAGGACGCATGATTGATAAATGTGGAGT